>JADRCO010000553.1:0-31066 GCA_021464525.1 Rhizophagus sp. LPA8_4_AMF
CTGCTGAAAACCACAGGGGGTCTGCTGCAGATCAGCAGACTTTTGCTATAGAACGGCTTGCCATAGATAATATAAAAAATGATCAGCAGTAGATCATGTGCGATCAAATTCAAAAAATTAAAATCCTCTTAAATTGTTTGAATAATTTTAAAAAAAGGTACAATAAAATAACATTTTTTTTATTAAAAGGTACTATAATTTTCTGAAGGATTTTTTCTTTTTTTTCAGAAATTATAACTAAAAATGATCTACGGCTAGGAATTTTTTTTTTCAAACAATTTTGAGTTAAACTAAATTAAGTAAATAAAATATTTTTTTTATTTCGTTTCAATTTAACTAAATAAGAGAAAATAAGCTTCCTTTTTTAAAAAAAAATTATGCCATTCAAGGTACATTACTTTCTGATTATTAACATTAAATAAAATTTTCATTTTACTTCACATAAATTTAACTACCTAAAATTAATTAAATAATATTATTTTTAATTATACTATTCCAATTTAAAAAAGATATGTTGGAAATCTCATTTAAAATAAAAATGTTTGATCATGTGTCTTACAATGATCAAATTTTATTTTACTTCTTATAGCTTTGTATAATGATTAAGATTTATTTTATTTTTAATTTTTATAATTTCCTAATTAAAATAAAATATATCCTCATAACACCTATTTAGTATTTATGATAAATTATATAAAATAAAATCTATTTTATTTAAACAAATACATATTTATACATTAATTATTCAATAAAATTATCTTATTTTTATATTTAACATAATTAAATAAAACATTATTATAGAAGTGGTATATATTTACCAGATAATTTCTTTTGAACCCCTGATTTTTTTATTTCCAGTTACAATTTATAAAATAAAATTATTGAATTGTGATCATACTTCATTTTTTCTATTTCAAATTTTTTTTTTTTTTAATGTAGAAAACTGATTTTTGGTTTTTATTGTATTTATAGAAAACTTTGCAGTTGCGAAATGCAGATCCGTTTTTTATATCTGACGCTAATTTTTAATAATTGATATTACAATACAATTCTGATTAGTAGTTAGTTAGATATTTGCCATCAAAATTATAATACAAGATGAATAAATAATAAACTGTATATTTTGTTGTCAAAACATGTAATGATTTAAAAAATAAATAAATAATTAATTAATTATATCCTGTTGTTGCGAATAGTGCTTCGATCCGGATTTTTATCCGGGTCAAATAATCCGGATAGAAACCGAAATCCGGATTGAATTTACAACTGATCGGCAATAATTCGGGCCAGAATTTATAGCGCCGGCCAGATTTTTATGCGCCAATATACAAATTTGGCCAAAATTATCTAAGACCGCGAAATTTTCATAATTCCAGTCGGCACTATAAATTCTGGCTTGAACTACCGCAGCAATTTTATTGAAAATTCAACAATTACTGGCGGCCAGTATGTTTTTTTCTTTTTTTTTTGTTAGTTTATTTGACCTTTTGTTTCTAATTTCCTTTCCTTTTTCTTTCTTTCTAGGTCTTTAAGTTCTTTCAATTCCGTGATTAGGGTACTGTACATTTTTTTGTTTTTATTTCTTACATGCATTTCGTTTTTTTACTAACTTTATTTCATTTCTATATGGTTTTACTCTTACTTTATGGATTACTTTTCCTTTATTTTCATTCTTCTTCATCCCTTTTCTGTATTGATTTTTCATTATTTTCATTTTCTCCGCTTCTTTCTTTTCATTCTTCTTTGTCAACCTTTTCTTTTTTCATTCCCACTTTCGTTTTTTCACATCTTTCACTTCATCTTTCTTTTTTTTCCACTTCCCTTTATCTCTCTTTCTTTATCTCCTTTTCTTCATTCCATTTCATTCTCCGTTTTTTCCATGCTTTCTTCATTCATCATTTGTGTTTTTTGCTTTTCTTTGTGTTATTTCGTCCTTTTTGCTTAATTTTATCTATTTTATCTTTCATTCCTTTTAGCATATTTTTATTGCTATTTCCTTTTATTATCAGTATAATTTTTCTTTTTCATTATTGTATAATAATTTAACAGTTAACTGATGTTAAAGTCTTATTATTTTAATGTCGGGAGACATTATTTCTGCAAATTTAACGTCTATGACATTAAATTTAATTGATTTTAATATCAGAGACGATTTAACGTTTCTGACGTTAAAAAATTGTTATATTTTAACTTTAAAGACATTTTTTCTGCGGATTTAATGTCTCTGATGTCTAGCCTAATGTTTTAATACACTTTAATGTAAAAATATTGTTTGAAGTATTTTTTCATATGTATTTCTATCCGGATTGCGGTTCAAACCGGATATTTTTCAACTGGATCAAAACCTGGATATCCGGATAAAAAAAAATCCGGATTAATCAGAAACGGATCAAATCATCGGTGAATAATTTCACTAATTTTACAATAATGTTAATCTACAGCCTTTGGAATATTGATCTGAGTCACTTGCATATTCCAATATTAATTTTTAATGATCAATACAATTCTCATTAATGTTTGTTTAGGCATCAAAAATTATAATAACCTAAGCTAAAACAATAAAATACAAACAATAAATTATTATAATATTAACTAAAATTGCTAATAAATTACAGATAATATATTTATAAATAATAAATTATTAACAATTATATTATTATGTAAAATTGGCTAAAAAAAATTGCTAAAAATTACTAGCTTTAACCAGCCATAATGATTTGTTAAATAAAAATAGTTAGTATTTAGCTACAAATCACCTGTGGTAATTTACGTGAAAATTGATTCATTAGTCTAGCAAATGATCTGCTATTCTGATGTCAATCAATCTTTTAAGTATTTAAACAACCTTGATTTGTAAAAAAACAACCAAAATCCTCCTCCTATGCAGAATACAGATACTGAATCAGATACTAAATTAGAATCAGATACAGCATACTGAATACAGATATACAGAATATAAAAATGAACAGTCATTTAGATTGCACAAATTACCAAAAAAAGAGATTTTTTTTGGAAAAAGGAAATTGTTTATTACACACAAAGACCCAATAATTTGGTAAACAATATATGAGAATACACTAAAAATTATTTCAAGGTATTAACACAAGCAAATCTCTTGGCAGACCATCCTTTATTACTGTATATTATGATATAAAAATATAATAAAAATGACTTGATAATTTCAATAACAAATGAATACTTTATTATTTAGAATAAGTAAATTTATAAAAAACTTTATATATAAGAAAATTATTCCTATCTGATATCTTTAAATTACTACCCAAAAATTAATCAATTTCTTTTATATAATTATATGAGCTAAACACAAGATCAGAATAACTTTGTATTTCAATATTATATAACCTAAATTCCTTCACTTCATCTTTAAATGAAAACAATTCCTTAACATTATAATCAAAACTAACTAATGTAGATCCAGAGAAAACACTATTAATAGCCAGATACTTAACCCTTTTCTTTTTCATGATATATTCTTTTATAGAAGGTAAAATATACTGACCTTCACTGTTACAGATCAATAATTTTTTAATAAAAGTGTCTTGTGATTCTATTAGAAATATTTCAAAATCACTTGCTTTAATGTAAGAAAGGTTCAAACACAAATATTCTAATTTAGAAGGAAGTATTTGTCCTAAATTTTGTAATATCACTGAACTACATTCAGTTCTTGTACTACCAAAACATATATTGAATGTAAGATAATTAAGATTTTGTTTAATATTTTCAATTAAATTGAATATTTGATAAGTAATCCAACCTTCAAGATTACAAAAATCAAAAAATTTGATATTTTTACAATATTTTGTAATTAATTGTAACAATTGTTGATTTGATGATAGACCATGATTAAATCCATTTCCGAAATTTTCTAAATATTCACCAGATTTTTGTAATAATAATTCTAATGATTCAATCTGTGGCATCTCATTTATAATTAAAGATTTCAACTTAAATGGTTTAGTTAAATTAATAATTTGTTGAGTAAAACTAGTCTTTAAAGAATAGCAATAAAGGATATGAATAGATTCTAAAACATTTAATTGTTCAAATACTGTTTTTAGATTGTTAATACCATTAAAATCGACGTAAAAGAAAATTATTGTATTTAAAGTATTTGAACAATTATTACCTCTTGATAATAATAATGATTGATACAAAGAAAAACTAATATCACCTATCAAAATTTTTTTAAGATTTTGTTGTAAATTAATCATTTGTGATATACGATTTTTAATTACTGTATTTTCATTGTAATTGCTAATATGAAGATTTAAATTTCTAATATTGTGAATAAAATTTGTATTTTTTAAAATTAATTCATCAAGAATACTACCAAAACATGTTTGATAATAATTGCTTGAGATTTCAATTTCAAGAGTATGTAAATTTACTTCATTTTCAATAAAAATTTTAAATAGTGATACACATAAATCTGCCAATCTTTTATAATCAGTTTCTAAATACAATACATTTTCAAGGATTGAAATTTTAGTAGCAAGTTTATACCACTTCTCAACCGAGAAAATAAACTTATATATATCCAAATATTTTAAAAACCTGGGATAATTGAAGAGTATATTCGAATGTGATGATTTATTAATGATTTTATATTTATTTAATTTTGTTTTAAAATCATCATTTAAATTATGTAAGTAAATTTCAATAAAATTATAGTTTCCGGTACAAATTGAAAAAGGATTTTCCCATAATAATGGAATCGCTAAACGACACCATAATCTGTTAACTAAAATGCATGAATGTAAAGTTGAATAATCATTTTGAAAATATTTTATAACTTCGTGAGTTAATTCGGGTAAATTTCCTGAAAATATATTTGAACATGACATATTGTAGTTGAAAGAGGAGGTGTCAAAATTTTATTATTACGCCGAATTAGATAAATTATATATCAATTTTCCGGAGCTATGATTCCGATATTGTCGCACAATTCATGCCAATTAATTGTGTGTAACATGTCTCAATAATTAGGCTGATGTTATCATATGTATATTAATTTCTAAAAATAAATTATTTATTTATTATGATTTATTGAAAAATATTTTATTATTCATGGCAATTTTAAAAATTTGAAGTCTATTTTTAGGAAATGGACATAGGAGTGGATCAACCCGTTCTGGTCCGGTCCGGTCCAGGAGTATTACGTCTAAATAAAATCTAGTAATATATACACTCCTTTATTATTATAAAATAAAATAATAAACAGAAGTTCCATCTAATTTTTATTTAAATTCGGATTTTGACAGGTAGACTATAATCGGGTTGAAAGTTCGGTTTACCCGAATATTCAAGTCGAGTCACATAAATACTCAGGTCGAATTCAAACATCTCTCAAGCCCAACCCGAATTGATCCGTACGGAGCATCCACTTTTGGTCTAAATCATTATTATTAATAAAAATTAGAGATGAATCGGTAAACTGGTCCGTAATATTTTTCTGTTACCGCAGCTTAATTTCTAAATAATTATAACTTTACATATTTAAATGAAAATTTAAAATGTTAAATAATTAAATAATCAAATTGAAATAAATAAAATAAATAATAAATTAAATGTTTAAATATTTAAATTAGAATAAGTGAAATAAATAATGAATTATTACTATAATAATTAAATGTATGTAAAATTCGTTAAGTTCGTTAAGATAAATTTTAAATTAACTAATTATTTTTGCAGTGTCATGTCTTTTTGATAAAATAAATACAATAATTAATTAAGCTGTTAAAAAATTACATCTTTTCTTACTTTCAAAGAGAAAAAAAAGTAAAAAATTACCGTAATTGCTAATAGATAATTTATTAATTAATTAGTCAAATAAAAAGGGTGGAAAAAAAGAATTGGTAAAGATAAATTAGAATTTTAAAAACCGAATTTTGTATGCAGTAATTAGCCCGAAACCTAGCGAAGGGCTACCCAAGGCGATACGAATGTCCGGATGTCCATCCGGCATGTGAATAAAAACCTTAAACGTAAAAATTTTTCTGGAAAAAACTTTTTTGTTTTTTTATTTTTTTTTTTTAAAAAAAAACGTCTCTATTGAAAACACAGAAAACGGAACCTAAAGTTATTACATTTTCAACAGCCTAATCGATATTCTTTATATAGTTACTAACGTAAATATATAAACTATTATAACTTCGAACTATAATATTATATAACTTAAATTCTTTCACTTCATCTTTCAAATCAAACAAATCTACTCTATTTTTACTATTTTTAATTGCCAAATACTTGACCCTTCTTTCCTTCATAATATATTCTTTTATACAATGTAAAATATCATCACTATCGTTTTGTATTATTAAGAATTTATTGATAAAAACATTTTGAGAATTTTCTAAGAATACTCTAAAATCACTTTCTTTAATATTAAGAGTCAACCTTATGTATTCTAATTTAGAAGGGAGAGCTTGTCCTAGATTTTGTAATATAATTGAATTGCCTTCAATATTACCATTTGGAGAATTATTAAATCCATTTATATCAATTAAAAGATAATTAAGATTATGTTTAATATTTTCAATTAAAGTGAGCATTTGATAAACAATCCGACTTTCATATCCACTAAAATAAAGAAAATTGATATTTTTACAATATTTTGTAATTAATTCCAATATTTGTTGATTTAATGATAGATCATGATAAAGTCCATACCCGAAATTTTCTATATAACCACCAGATTTTTGTAATAATTGTTGTAATGATTCAATTTGTAATCCCTCATTTATAAATAAAGATTTTAATTTAAATGGTTTTGTTAAATTAATAATTTGTTGAGTAAAGGCAGTATTTAAAGAATAACCATAATAGATATGAACAGATTCTAAAACATTTAATTGTTCAAATATTTTTTGTAGATAACTGTTAATACCATTAAAATTGCAGTAATAGAAAACGATTGTATTTAAAGTATTTGAACAATTATAATCTTTTGATAAAAATAATGATTGACATAAAAGAAAACTATTCCGATTTATTAAAATTTTTTTAAGGTTTTGTTGTAAATTAATTATCTGTGATGCACGATCTTTAATTAGAGCGATATCTTCATTATTATCTATAATATGAAGTTTTAAATTTTTAATATTGTGAATGAAATTTGTATTTTGTAAAATTAACTCAAGAATATTACTAGGATAAATATAATCATAAACGATACTTGTGCTCTCAATTTCAAGAGTATGTAAATTTACTTCATTTTCGATAAATATTTTAAATAGAGTTACACTTATATCAATCATTATGTAAAAATCAGTAAAGTATGATATATTTTCGAAGTTTCTATCTTCAATAGGAGATCCAAACCATTTCTGAACAGAAAATATGAACTCATATGTATTTAAATATTTTAAAAATCCAGGATAATTGAAAAGTGTAGTCGAAGGTAATGAATTATTAATAATTTTGTATTTATTAAATTTTGTTTTAAGATCATCATTTATATCATGTAAGTAAATTTCGATAAAATTATAGTTTTTGGCATAAATTGAAAATGGATTTTCCCATAATAATGGAATCGATAAACGACACCATAATCTGTTAACTAAAATGCATGAATGTAAAGTTGAATAATCACTCTGAAAATAATTTATAATTTTATATGTTAATTCAGGTAAATCTCCTGAAAATATTTTTGAACATGACATATTGTAATTGAAAGTGAAAAAGAGAAGCGTCAAATTTGATGATTACGCCGAACTGTTGTGATTATATTAATTTTTGGAGTTACCGATTCCGATATTGTCATACAAGTCATTTCAATTAATTGTGTGTAACATATTGTAATTGAAAAGGAGAAAGTTTCTTCCGAACTGGGTAAATTATATCGGGATAATTACGATATTGTTGTGCAAGTCATTTCAATTAATTTTGTGTAACATGATTGATGCAGTTTAATTAAAACTTGGAAACACTTCCTATACTAATTTTCGCATTGGATCCGATGTGGAATAGACATGGGTACGGATGATTACAAATAATTACAAATCAAAAAATTCCTGATGTTGATCAATCGGAACCGGTTCATCAGTCAGAATCAATGGAACTAGTTAGTATAGCCGGAAACACTAAGCATTAGTTTAACATAAATATATAGTTAAACATGTACTGTATATATTTAGTTAGTTTTGCTTATTTTTTTGTACTATTTATTGCATAAATGTATATTTTCACATGTTTAAGCCGTTGAGAATGTAGTACCTCTAGGTTTCGTTTTCGATGATTTTCCGCCTCTCGTTCACATTCGCGCTCGAAATTCCGCACAATGAAAAGAGTCTGAAGTGCCGTTTAAGATTTTCATTATTGTGCATCGTCACGTGCCGAATGGACATCCGGACATCTGTATCACCTTGCGTAGTCTCCGGACTAATAATTATTAACTTATTGTATAATATTACTACTGCATGCAGAAAATTATTGCTTAAATGCATAATTTTTTTTAAAGTTAGCAGATACATTCGTAACTTACTTTATATTGACCTCTTATAAATGACAAAAAATTTCATTCTATTAAATTAATAAATTAATTGTATTTTATTAGTAATTTCATTCCTGACCGATTGTAAGTATTGTTTTGTAATTACGCGAAATCACAATTAATAAAATTGCGCCACGCGGGGATAAAAAAAAAATAATTGATATTACCTCTTTTTAAGTCAGCAAAGGCGTAAATTATTTAAATATTTAGTTTATAGAATTAATTATTTAATATTTTAAATTTTTTTAATTAATTGTGCAAGATTATAATTAATCAAAAAAATAAAGCTGCGGTAATGGAAAAACATATAGATATTATAAGCTAGTTATGAATCAAGTATGGACCGGTCCATATCTGATTATTATTAATAATGATGTACAGAAACCCAAAAGATGGTCCTGGACCGGCCCTGACCGAAAAAAACCATTCTTTCTGGGACTGGACTGGACCGAAACGCAACCCTAGGACATACATATTCTTTGTTGTTGAATCATAATATTCTTGTAGGACGATCACGTATAGGTCATTCCTCTATACTTATTGGAAATATATATTATTTTGGCGGAATAACAGACGTAGGAGCATCAGATAATGGATTTCAAATTTTTAAAATTTATCATGAATAAAAAATAATATTTTAATAAATCTTAATAATAAATAAGTAAATAATTTATTTTAAGAAAAGTAAATTTATATACAATAAAGAAACTTTAATTATTCAGTTAATATATATATGATATTCATCTTTATAACTAATCAGTATCCACTATAAAGCTATGAGCGTCAACATATAACCAATCATATTTTTGAACTCTAATATTATGTAACTTGAATTCCTTCACTTCATTTTTCAAATCAAACAAATCTATAGAATTTTTCAAATTCTGGATAGCTAAATAATTGATTCTTTTTTTCTTCATAATATATTCTTTTACATAATGTAAAATATCGTCCCAACCTCTTTGAATTATTAACAATTTATTAATAAAAATATCTTGAGAATCTTCTAAGAATATCATAAAATCATTTGCTTTAATAAAAAGATTTAAACTTAAGTATTCTAAATTAGAGGGGAGAGCTTGTCCTAAATTTTGTAATAAAGTCGAACTATTTCTAATCTTAACACTTGATGAATGATCACTGATTGAAAGATAATTAAGATTATATTTAATATTTTCGGTTAAACTTGATATTTGAAAAGTAATCTGACTATCAAAACTAAGAAATTTGATATTTTTACAATATTTTATAACTGATTCAAATATTTGTTGTTCAAGTTCTAAATGACTAGTATTTCCAAATTCAATATTTTCTAAATAATCACCAGATTTTTGTAATAATAATAGTAATGATTTATCAATTCCTGAGTTCTCATGTTTTTCATTCATAAATAAAGATTTTAATTTAAATGGTTTAGTTAAATTAACAATTTGTTGAATTAAATTATTATTTAAAAAAGAGCAATAAATAATATGAACTGATTCTAAAGAATTTAATTGTTCAAATATTTTATCTAGATAGGTTATAAATCTAAAACTGACATGATAGAAAATGATTTCATTTAAGGTATTTGAACAATTAGAATCTTTTGATGTTAATAATGTTTGATATATAGGTAAATTATAGTAACATAATAAAATTTTTTTTAGATTTTTATGTGAATTAATAATTGGTGATAAACGATTTCTAGCTCCTATATTTCCATAGCAATCACTAACATAAAGATTTAAATTGCTAATATTTTGAAGGAAATTTGTATTCTTTAAAATCAACTCAATAATATTATAAAAACATGTGTTACAATTCGTGACATGAATTTCAAGAGTATGTAAATTTACTTCATATTCAATAAAAGTTTTAAATAATGGTACGCATATATCAGTCAAGTTGATATTACGAGCTACTGTATTTTTACTAATAGTAATTTCAAACCATCTCTCAACATAAGAAATAAAATTATGTGTATTCAAATATTTTAAAAACTTCAGATAATTGAACAGTATATTCGAAGGCAATGAATTATTAATAATTTTATATTCAATTAATTTTGTTTTAATATCATCATCTAAATTATGTAAGTAAAATTTAATAAAATTATAATTTCCGGTACCAACTGAAAAAGGATTTTCCCATAATAATGGAATCGCTAAACGACACCATAATCTGTTAACTAAAATGCATGAATGTAGAGTTGAATAATCATTCTGAAAATGATTTATAATTTTATATGTTAATTCAGGTAAATTTCCTGAAAATACTTTTGAACATGTCATATTGTAATTGAAAGTGAAAAAAGAGAGAGGTAACAAAAATTTTTTTTATTGTAACGCCGAACAGGGTAATTTATAACAAATTTTCGGATTAATGATTCCGATATTGTCGTACAATTAATTGTGTGACATGCTTCAATAATCTAGTATTAGATTAATGTATAGAGATCGACAAGTTCTACTGCGTCATTTCAGGGCCAGAATTACATAATGCTGCTTGGCATTATCAAATTCTGTACTAATACAATTCGTTTAGGATTACCCTTTTATTCTTTCCTAGAAATCGAATTATTTACACCGTAAGGTAAGTCACAATAAATTAGACTTTGGTTTGCTTTTTATCTTATAAGTTTAATTCGCGTAAATTATGATAAATCAAATTATCATTTCACTCAATTTCTTTGATAAATTGTCATTAATAATAATAATTCTTCAATTATCAAATACTAATTTAAATAAAATATACTATCATATTATTGATCAACAGCAGTATCTTGAGAATTTTTAAGAATATTTCAAACTTGCTTTAATGCTAAATTTAAAATATTCTAATTTAGAAGAAAGAGATTGTTCTAATTCTACTGAACTACATTCAATAATATGAATACTTGACAATTGATAAGTTCTGGATACATATTAACCAGATTCAATTGGTGACCCGCCAATACTGCAATATCGATAAGTATGAACTTTATTTTACTACTCAAGGAAAACATTTCAATAAGGTCCATGCATATTATTTACATTTACTTAATATAGCACACAAGTAAAAAAATTAGGAGAATTCGATTGATCAACAACGTTAAGATATTATTATTTCTCTTTTATCATGATCATCTCTATTATTCATACATTGATATTATTTATATTAGTTTGTTGTTTCTATATTATTTTCGTTCCGTATGAATTTAGTATCTTTCACTTATAAATCGTTCAGTAATATTGATTAAATATTCATAAATTGTGCTTTTAGTTAATTTGTTTAAATAATAGACATGATAATTTTCAAATGAACTAATAAATTAAAAAGAAAATTACAAAAATGAAAATGAAACTACTGGCGTTGACGTTGAAGAAGATTTATTTTGTTATACATTTAACTAGCTTATAAAATTAATATCTAGTTAATGTAAAGATCACTATAAATATTATGCCTCACATAATACAGTATCACATAATGTCTCACTTTTTATTTTTACTATTTACTATGAACATGTCTGAGCAAAAAATGCAAGAAAACTTCAACCTTGACAACTTAAATCTCAACCGGTGCTATACTATAGGAGGAATTTGCAAAAAACTCAAGTTCAGTTCTATTGAAATTAACAGAAAGCCAGTAAATCATTTTGAACTTGACAAAAATGGAAAACTTGTGCCTATGCCACCGACAGTCATTTTAATGGAGGCCGTTGTCGGTGAAATTGCAGCACAACTCCACAATTGGAACATGTGGTTTCAACAGAATGGTATTATAACAACTTCGCAAGGTGGACATGACTTCAATGTTGGCGGCCAAAGAATGGTCAGAGCTTCAGATGTTGCATTTTTAACTAGGGATGTATATAATGGTTTGACTCAACAGCAACACTTATCCTTTCAAGGTAATCCTTTCTCTCTGATATTCACTGTTGAAGTTGCAGATCTCTCAAATAGTTTAGTTTTCCAAGAACTAGATCATAAAATAGAAAATGATTATTTTGCAACAGAATCGAGTGTACGACTTGTATGGCTGGTAGACTCAGAGAACAAACAAATTCATTTATATAGTTGAGGTATGAGTCGATATCAATGGAGATGGAGAGACATTAATGGTAGTAATATTTTACCTGGCTTTGCATTGCATGTGCTGGAGATTGATGAAGTTATTGGAGTATATTGTTTTTATCCTTATTACTGTTTTTTTATGCTATATATTCTGTTGCTTATTTTATTTTGTAATCATTCGTAGGAATCAGAATCAGAAAGTTCGAGTTCATCAGAAAGTTCACACTTCACAAGAGACAAGAAGTTCAAATGGGTCAGAAATGTCAGTATCTAGTAGAGAGAGTTCGGAAGGGACAGGATCTTCGGATAGTTCAGGAAGTGTTAACTGTCCTAGATGTGGTGAACCCTTTGATGACGATTTTGAGTTTATGGTGCATTATAAAGGTGAACATGCACATTTACGAAGATGAAGACGAAGAAATAATGGATAGAGCAGTTAATTGTGTAATTTTCAGTTGTTAACCATTTACACATAATCTTGTCTAAAAAATTAAAAAGTATTCTGCACGTATTTAAGCAATACTATATTAGAAATTTAAAATAATTCATATACTATATCTTAAGAATCAAATATGTAATTGTGATTTTGCATGAATTTGCTGTTGCATGCTTACTTTGCAATAAATTTGATTTTACTGATCTGAGGTCATTCTTGCAGATGCATCTGTGTAGAAAACATACTCTTCATCCTTTTCTTCTTACGGTTTTAACCATTTTTTTGTAACTCTTTTCTGTAAATTTCTTCTTTACATATATCTTCGATCATATTGATTCTATCTATTAGAGGACATTGTAGGCAATTGTTAACATACAGGGTAAATTAACGTTTGCAATTGCAATAATATCTTTTAGTACACATTTGAAACATAATACATAATCTATTTCATAAATAATTTAATGAAAAAGAATAAGAGGATTTAATTTTATTAAATAAAATATTTCTTCAAATCTTTCCCATCCTGTGATCTATGTACATTCCTTTTAACTCTTCGTATTTCCATTTACTGAGTTCATATATACTAATAACTCCTCTATTATCCCAATTTTTAACTAATTCTTTAAGAATTGACCTTTGTTACAGTAGTTTCATATGTGATTTGACGCTAAGTTTTAAATCTATTTCTTCTGTTATCAATTGTGAAACATACATTATATTTATTGATTTAAGCTTTTAGCACTTCTGTGAAATAATTTTATTTTATTTTATTCTTCTTTTACCTTTACTTTAGAAAAGTAAGAAAGGTAATCACCATGGGCAAATTATATAAATAAATTCCAGAGGTTACGTCAGATAACGTGAAATCTATCTAAGAAATTTGACTAAACCCACTCTTCGTAAAAATAACTAGATATGAATAAGGAAGAAAAACATAATGTAAACGTCTAATCTAAAACCAGGTCGTATTGGTCTTTCACTAATAAGTGTTATTCGTAAATATTGGAATGATGCCTTTATTAAAAAACTGCGATGCTATTTCATAAATGAAAAAAAGTTAATGTGTGTTCGTATGGGAGCTTGAATTGGGCGTAAGGAAATCTTCCCTATCCGTTTTGTGACGTTCCAAAGTAATGACTTCTTGATCGTTTCCTGGCGGCATTAAAGGTCGATATTTCAAAAAGATGTTAGAATCGGTAAGAATGCTATAAGCATTGGACTCCAGTCGAATAAAAGGTGTAAAGACTTGTTCTAAAATTGGAGCAGGAGGGGGTTTAATATTCAAGCTGGTAGGTGTATCAGATGAAGGAAATTTGAAAAATTGACGAACGAAATCACAAAATCCGCCTTTGTACAAAGGACGTGAAGAGTAAAAGAAAGTTCCTGTGTTCCTGTTTACTAGTTCAACGTTCCGTAGAATAATAAGGTGTATTAGACATGTGATTAATAGCTTCCTAAGCTAATTGTTTTTTCCGTTCCGGTGATAAAGAGGGAATAGATTTGCGATGAATTTTTGAGGTATATGTTGGATAGTCCTTTAACTTTGCCATTAATAGGAATATTTGAACTATTTTTAGAGACTTCAGGAGCAGTAGTGATTTCATTATGTTTTGACTGAGTCAACTGAAACCGGATAATCTGGTTTCATCGTTCAATTTGTTGTCGTGAGCGGATAATATCAAATTCAAGTGATTTATACACTTTGTAGAACGTTGGCGGCCGGGCTAAAAGACGACCCGATATTCTGATAAATTCAATATTATGTGGGTTGTAGTATCTTTTGATTGCAGCGGTGTAATGTACACCGAAACATTTATTTTGAAATATGTTGTGGTTGTTAGTATAAATTTCGAAAATGTTACATCGACTATGTGAAAGGTTAATTTGTATGTGGTGTTTTGTGCAATGCCAACAACATAAGCCACTGGTATAGAACAGGTAGGTTGACAGGGTAAATAATATGGGAAGTGCAATAAAAAAGAGGGAAACTTAAAAATTTTTAGTATCTTTGGTTATTAAGCTAACTTTGTTCATGTGATCATGATCGGCAAAATGAACCAATAAAAAAAAATTTTGATCAAATTTGGATTTCCCCCTTTCTATTGATCCATTACAGATAAATTACGTAATGTTTGTAAGAAAATTTATAAAAGTTGTCGGTTTTCTATTTTTATCAGGGTTTACGGGGAAACTTAAAAATTTTTAGTATCTTTGGTTATTAAGCTAACTTTGTTCATGTGATCATGATCGGCAAAATGAACCAATAAAAAAAAATTTTGATCAAATTTGGATTTCCCCCTTTCTATTGATCCATTACAGATAAATTACGTAATGTTTGTAAGAAAATTTATAAAAGTTGTCGGTATTCTATTTTTATCAGGGTTTGCTGTGTACAATCTATTTTTAAAGGCTAGTAATTTGTCTGAGTAACTGTTGTAATGGAAATATTTATCTATTATTTTATATTCTTTGGGAATAAATAGGAAAAGACGAACGTGTGAAATAAGCTAATAACGTAGTTCATGTTGGTTACCTTATTGAAGGACCTAAACACTTTTTGTATATTTGATGGTAAATCTTCGTTGTTGGTTAAGACAAAGAAATCACGGTTGTAAACGCTGAATAACTTTTAAGAAATTCAATTTACTTTGCTCAAACTACGCTCTGAAATATTTTGTTCATACTTTAAAAGTTATTTAATAATATTTCTTTAAAATGGGTTTATTTTTAAGGAAATAATATTTTGGTTTGCTTTTATTTTATAAAATATTTTAGGAATACGTTCAGTTAATTTTTATAAAATTAAATTCATAATGCGTTGCGACGTTGCGTAAACAATTGGTCACTACTAAAAATTTATTGGTTAATAATCATGTGATTTCATAGTCAAATCCAACAATTTAAAAAATAATTTCATTTTGACATTGGTCATTCCAGGAACGAAATCCCTGATCATAAACACAATAAACACATGTTCTAGTTAGAAAAATATACATATCAAAAAATTTAAAATTAAATTTTTTTTTATTTAAAAAATATATATATATATTAAAAAATATAAATTTATAAAATATGAAATCAAAATGGTTATTCTCTTTTTGATTTTCGATTATCGGGCGAAAGATTCATTAAAAATCTAAATAATTTAATTAATTTAACTATAATAAACCCGATAATACTAAGAGTGATGCCTAATAAAATTGCGAAAATATCAAGATTATTTGCTCTAATAAATCCCATTCTAGTATCAGCAGGAAACCATTCCTTTAAAAAGTCATTATTAACATCTTCAACAAAAGTACTACTATGTAACATATATTCAATCAAATCAGCAGCTCTAAACTTTCTCTTACTATTAATTTTAGCTAAAACTTTCATTCTTTCAGAATTTTTCTTTACGTTCTCATCTTTTAATAATGAATCTATTTTACTTAAAATGTCATTAACATTCAAAGTACCTAAATTTAACGATGATGCCACACCAGCTGTAATCAATTTTTGTGCGTTACCCATCTGATCACCACCAAAAGGTAAAACTAACACAGGTGTACCAGTATATAGAGTTTCATGAGCACTTCCTGCACCTCCATGACTAAAGAACAACTTCGTATTAGTATGATTAAGTACAGTGAATTGTGGAGCAAATTCTGTAATATGGATATGTGGATGTTCGTTATTTAGTATTGATGAAGTTTGAACTTGTGTACCATCAGATAACTTTAATGTAGGATGGAAATTATCTTTTGATGTCTCAACTAATGCCCAAACTACGCCATCAATTATTTTTTTATTGATTGCTTCTATAAACGATTGTAAAAATTTACTGTTGTTATCAGTGGTTGTAAAGTAACGTGTTCCAAAGGCTACATATAAAACACGTTCGTGCCCATTCATAAAATCAGAAAGTTCAGGTGAAAGTGGTGGATATTCTTCTGATAATATCGGTCCGATTTCCTAAGAATGAAAAAAAAAAGGAAATTAAATATTAACATTTTATCAAATTCCATAAATAGTATAATAAAGAAATACTATTATTTACCTGAACATACGGTGGTAAAGTCTGTGGTGGCTATAAGCAAGAAAAAAAAGTTTTGATTTAAAAAAAAACCTTCGCTTTTAATAACCTAAACAATCTTACTATTAATAATTTATTTATTAATAATTACCTCAAAACCGAAGAAAGTATCAACTAAAATTAAAGAGGATTTTGCACCTCTTCCAAAAGAAATATTACCAGGTTCAACATTCATTTGTTTTCTTACATCATTCATTTGATTCATAATGCTATTAAATGAATAAATAAATAGTAAAGGTTCAATGAAATTACATCTGAATCTTTCCAAAATTGATGCATCTTCTAATGAGATGTTACAACCGAACATCGGATCAGATTTATATGGCTTAGGATCCATTACTAAATAAATATGAAAATAGGAGAGAATATTATTAATGATAATTTTATAAAATAAAATAGAATAAAAATTAGAAAAAAAAAAATGTTTTATAATTACTTCGAAGTCCCGAAGTGAATCCAACAACAGGTTTATTTAAAGTGTGAGCAATGTCTATACAAGCATCATTTAGCATCAAATCGCAAAAAAATAAGTCAATATTGTACTCTTCAGAAACACTTTTGTATGTTTCGTATACTCTTTTGTAGGATTTTGCGCCTTTTTCCAAAAGTTTTGTCATTTTTTTAAAAGTAAGTGCTTCGTTATTGATTTCAACTCCAACATCTCTCAAGCTTATTTTGGGACCTAATGAAATTTGCTTGATAGCTGGGTATTCTATTGATGTTTCGTTTTCTCCTGACGCTACTAAAATCACCTATACGGTATATTGAGAATGAAAAATATGAATAAGCCGATCTAAGATACGTTGAATAAACGAAAATTCTTACATTGTAACCTCTTTCAACCAATATCGTAGCAATATCTAACATTGGTTTAACATGACTTCTACCGCCCGGAAAAGAAGCAAACAAAATATTTTTAGGTATGTTTGAGCGATCTATATCAACTCCTCTAGAAATATAATTTTGTGCCGCAGTATTGACATTGACAAATACCAATAGGAAAGGAATCAATAATAATATAAGTGATTTTCTTTTAATCATTTTTTGTTGATTTTTAATAATGAATATTAACTATGGGATATACCAAATTCCTCTTTATATATATATATATATATATATTTTTACAATAATCGAAGATTCCGCAAATTTATCCGATATTTTAATAAAATTTTTGTATTTAATTAAAATTTACATTTACAGCAATGATTGTTTGAGAATTATGCATCTTTATTTGGTTTACAAAAAAGGATAAAAAAAAAATTACTTTAAGGCAAGTATTTATCCGATCAGCCACAGACATGTGACGAAAATCATCATTAAATTCGGTAAATCGATAATCAACGGTACGGAATGGTCCACTTAGCCGATGTATTTAATTTAAATAAGGTATAGAATCGTTTACGGAATTTTTTTTTTCGCCAGTACGGCAGAACCACGTGTATTGTTTATCTTTATCTTTTTTTTTAAAAAAAAATTTTCTCATTGAACAATGATAAAAAAAAGGTCAAACTAATTTTAAATGGTGTAACTTGGACATGGAATTTGAATCAAATAAAAAAAGGGGCGTAAGTTGTGAGATTTTAGTCACGTGAATGTAAAAGAGTGAAGATAAACCTCGTTTAATCAAAAAAGTATTATACATTACTGCGTATGAAAAGCCTATAAGTCGTATTCAAATATTCAAATTCGCAAAAAAAAGTTACAAAATTACATTTTCATTTGAGGATTGGCAACCACGTTAATTGGAGATAGAACAAATGAATAAATAAATAAATAAAATAAAATAAAAATAAAATAAATCTCAATAATTTAAGAAAAATAAAAATAAAAGTGAAAACTCATCAAACCAATAAAACGAGTCAATAATTTATTTGGCTTAATTCCAAGCCAGGACTCGAGTTAAGCTCGAACTACCTCAAACTTTAGTCAGTCGTCCTTTCTTAATCTAAATGAAGAATAAAATTTTTATTAATATCTTTGATTATTGATTAACGTTAATAAAGAAAAAGATTTTCAAAAAAAAGGAATTTCTTTAATTATTACGAAATTTATTTTACTAAAAGAATTCCCTTGTTCACAATCCTATCAAAAAGGGAGAACTTTTCTCTTTTAATATCATTAATTAATAATTGAAAATATTTTAATCCGATTCACCAATCACGATTAAAATAGGTCTAAGGGGTATTATATATGTATAATTCATACAAAAATTTTTCAAAAAGCTTTCTTAAAGAACTTTAAGTTTAAATAATGAAGTTGGCTTTCTAACCGTGTAAATTTTATCCTTATAGTATTTACAGAAGTTATATTTTTACTACGGAAATTATTATGAAACTAACATGTGATACGCAATACCTTTAAAGAAAAATGACGTCATTTCTGGCACACCAGTTTTTAACGTCCCGTATTATTAATTCTTAGTTTTCTGAAATGATAGAATTTCGATTAAATTTATTTTATTTAAGGTAATTTTGCATCGTTGTTCTGCATAAGTTATTTATATTTAAACCCTATAAATAAACCTCCATAAATTTATGAAATTTATGATCACATTTACGAAATAAATTACAATTGTTGACATTTACAAATTAAGAAAACTATTGTAACATGGTTGTTTTCTTCTAACAATTCTCAACACATACTTGAAATCTATGCCACTTATTCCAGCCTTAATAAAGATTATCAACCGCTTCGTTCTTCGTGCGACATCAACTAATTTAAAAAAATTACTTAATGACTTATTCCATCTATAGAAGAAAAAAATTACGGTAACATATATATTATCTAATTTTACCGTACTATATAAATTTTACCACGACAACCGTAGTTTTATAAATTTTAAAAGTAAATTAAACTAATGATACTTAACCTAATCAGTAACAATCTCAGCCATACGGAAATTAGGAATATATCCAGGAGGACAACGTTGAACTTAAAAATTATAGTTTTAAACTTTTAATAAATATAAGTAAGTTATTTATTGATAAAGTAAGCTTTATTTAATTATTGAACTGATATACCATAGTCGAAATAATTGAAACGATGATCACGAAGATAGCGAAAAAAACTTTGATATTCATTTTTTCAATTAGTTTTAAGAAGCGTATTTAAGATATTGTAAAATGTTATATTTTATCAATTGTTATAAATACTTTGAAATTTCACATTAATAAAAACAAATCGAATAAATCGAAAGTATAACATTTTTCCAACGAATATTGTGGCAAAGTACTTGATATAATTCACGTAGTCGAATATCAGTAAATAAGCCATATTTAATTGGCTTAGGCAAAACGTAGGTTTATATTATTGGTATTGTATACGTAGCATACGTAGAATAATTCAATTTTTTGATGTTATCATCACAACAATTCCAATGAATATAAGATGACCACCGCCAACTGTATAAAAAAGTCATTGCTAGGAAATTAACCACTTCCAAAGACCGTTTGTCAAAAAAAAATTTCATCAAAACTTAATAATGATGAAAGTATTCTTGCTTCACGTTGATTTACGTTAATAAAATTTTAACTTAGTATTTATAAATTTCAGAAATAAATTGTAAATTCAAAATAATTCGGTAAACATTTTATTATTATCGTTATTCACTTCTTGTAATATACTTTATTCTCTTTTATATAATATTGCTGCTTTAAATTTTTTGATGAAATGATACCATAGTTTATAAAATTTTTTTCTAAATTAATACACCCCATGTATTTATGCAAAAAGGATACAAGGATGCAAATGAGATCAAATCATTATTATTTATAATTCATATGTAACGTGTTTTTTTCAATAGTTTTATATCAAAAACTAATTTTTTGTTGATTGATGGTATGCCTTCAATAGTATGAATTTTTTCAACTGGTCAATAGTTTCATTAAAATCAACATCTAATATTTTAGTTTTTACCCGTTAATGTTTTAACAAATACACAATTTTGTCAAAAAATTTGATCCTTTTACAATTATTATTGTAATCTGATCCTAGTAATACTCTTGAATTTTTACACCATGGTATTCTTAGTTGTTCATCATTACTATTTACATTGTTAGTTGGAACTTTACCATCAAATAAATGAGGTTGATGAAGAGATATTTCATCCAATTGGTTAATTATTTCCAGATAAAGCAGTATTAGAAATTAATTGATTATTTTCCACATTATTTTGTAATTAATAATTATATTCATTAAGGCCATCCCAAATTAATTTTAACATCATCTCTCTCCTCTACTTTTAAAAATTCCAAAGATAGTTTAAATACATATGTCCAAATATGTTCAAAACACCCCCCTCTCTTTTCTAAATTGAGTGATACTGAAGATTTCTGATTTTATTAAAAATTCCAAAATTTTTATTATGCTTAATCATTAATTTTGTTTAAATTATTCCCTTTTCCCCTCAAATTTTTCAGCCAGAAAGGATGTTGAGGTTATTGTTAGTTTGGAATGGCTTAAATTATGCTTATTAATTAAATATTCTCTATTATGTTTTTTTTTAAAAAAAAAGATGGGTATTGATTATCTGAATAAGAAAGGCACTATGTATGTCAAATGAATTAATATTGTTTAAAACTTTCTTATAATGTAATGAACTTATAGTTCACCAAAACATAAGTAGTTATTCCATAAAACCATGATAAAATAACAACAGTACACGTATTTATAATTCATATGTAATACTTATGTTTATTATTTATTACTACAATTTAAGTATGGTAAAACTAAAATAATCAAAAAAACAAGTGAATATGTAAATTAACATTACAAATAAGGCAAAAAAAAGAAGTTAAATATTTAAATATCAAAAGATTTTCATAACTAAATTTTTAGTTTATTAGAAATGTAAGATTTCCAAATTATATCATAGAAATTATATATCAAAATCTCCACTAATCCTAAACTCATCATCTACATTCTTACCGTTGGCCACTGCATAAAATACCGGGTCTTATTCAAGAACTTGATTTTTCAAATTGAATAGTACCCGTGGGTACTGTGTGAGAAATCGTTACTATTTTTGGATATAAATTATATAAAAAGTAATAAATTATTATAGGCTTTATCCCGGGTATTATTCAAGAATTAGGTAGCATGGGTGGTAAATAATACCCAGGTCCTAATCATGGGGGGTATTAATTATATTTTGGGGACACTTCATGCAGTGGGAATTTGCTCACTATAGAAATAGTACATTCGAGTAGCATGCTCGGCGATAGCAATATAAGTATCCTTTATGTAAGCTAATTCATTACCCCATAAAATGGATGCCATTAAAGAAATTATACTTAAATGTAAGTTCAGTCCCTGATTTTTAGCTCGTAGGGCACAAGCGTGTCGGTATGCCTTCATACCATCAAATTGTATTTGTTTATAACTCGCAACATAACATACTAAAAGATCAGCGGGAGTAAGATCAGGTGGAAGCTGATCCAATGGCCGAATTTGGTTAAGTTCTGTGAGGCAACTTAAAGCTTTATGTACTTCATCAATATCGGGTCTTAAATCTGGATCACCATTCCAACATTTTTGATAAAGTTGTTGATATTCAAAAGGTACACCTTCAATTGGTTTTTCTCTAAGTCCAAGATAACTAATATGAGAACCCAATACAATTCGTGAATAACCGGGAAAAGGAGGACGTCCGCTTGAAATCTCCCATAATAAAACACCCAAACTATAAATATCAGATTTTTTATCTTTTTTGTAATTGATAATCTTAAAAAGTTGTGGTTCATTATATTCAGCCATTCCTAATCCATTAGCCGTTGAATTTGTTGAATTAGACGTAGATTCTGATAATTGTTTAGATGTTCCAAAATCTGCGATGATTAGTCTATTATTATTAACTAATATGTTCTTTGCATGCTATAAAAAAATAATAATAAATCAATAGAACTAATAAAAAATAGGGTACAATAATTTAAATTATTATATTACCAAATCTCTATGAATTATGTGATTGAAATGTAAATATTTCAATCCACATACAATATCCAAGGCCATCTGAATTTTATCATTCCAATGAAGAGATTTAAAATGACTTTTTAAATATTCTCTTAAATTTCCTTGATTAGCATATTCTAATACTATTGCATATTTATTTGATAAAGTTTCTATTATAAAATAAATTAGTAAATTATTAAAGATTAATTTTATAAAAATTTACACGAAATATATAAACCTTTTGAAATTCCAAAAAATTTATTTATGTTCGGATGAAAGCTGACTTTCTTTAAATTCTTTAACTAAGACATAAATAATTTAATATAAATTATGTAATTAACTTAATTATAATGTTATAATAACATTACCTCTTTAACAAATTTGTTCATACTATTTTCATCAACTGAAGAGTGATCTATAAGAGTCTTTAATGCTATTTTAATTCCACGACTTTTCCAATCAGCGCTTTCTACAATTCCAAATGACCCTTCTCCAACCTTTTTCACACTACTGAACTCATTATATTCAACATAATGTATATCACCATCTTTTATTTTCATATCAATCCATTCGTTAAATGACGTCATAGTTAGGAAAAATAATTAATTGAATTAATTGAATTTAGGTTATATTAAAACAGTTAACCAAACGTATTTATTTTTATTCTTGTTTTTGAGAAAGTGAAACTCATACAAATAGATGTAACACGCAGATCATTATCAAAGTTTGAAACATGCAGGGGGCCCTATCACAACACCCTCGTCTATATGTTTATGGTAATCCGAGGGGCAAGTTTACTAACAGGTTAATCATTACTTATTTTTTTTTTTTGTTTGTTTTCTAAATAATAAATCAAAGAATTTTGGTATTAAAATTCGTTAAGTTAGCTTTTTATTTTTTTTCTGCTTTATAAGTTTTAAAATTTTCAATACCGATATTCCGCGACTTCCGGAATTTTCGAATAAATAAATAAATTATATTATATTATATTGTTTGTATCGCAACGATTACAATGATTTGCACAACAGACGCCTACTCACATCTCAATCATTTTGTGTTACATTAATTTTACAATAAATTGCTGCTTATCATTATACAGTATATTGACCAGTGATTTTAATTGAACACGTGCTTTATTTGCTGCGCATATTTATCGTAAACGTTCGCTTCTAATTTATTGCAGTTTACAGATTTCTGTGTACGTTGATGATTATAATTACAGGACGATCACCAGCGGTTTTTGTCCAGTAATCTAATAATTTTTTACTAAATAATTTGCATGGGTAGCAAAAATCTGAAAACAGAGATAATGGAATTTTATTTTCCTGTCATTATTTTATAATGTCAATTTAACATCCATATACGTTAATATAATAGACCATCGATCATCTTTATATTCTCTTTGCTATAATTACAAAGTGATTTGCAGAAGAAAAGATCATTATGACACTATCGCAAATGATGATTTTAATGCATTTTTAGCGGAAGCCGCTATTTAACAATTGTATTAATATAAATAAAGCTGAATCGCAAGGTTAATTTCAAGTTTTTGTTTATTGTTTACATCAATATTATCAATATTTAATAATAAATATTTTAAAATAATTTATAAATTTCAATTATTCTCAATTTTATTACGTAATATTTTGTATATCAATTGCATTTTTCCCCTATTAAAATGTATATATCGTAATTAACTGGATCAGGAAAAATGGAAAAATTGGGTGTATTATTAGTACTTTAATCTAAACATAATTCCCAATTTGAACGAAAAAACTCTATAGTTTAGTATAGACGAAACTAACTTTTTTTCAAGTTACTTTTTTAGAAAAGGAAATCGCCATTTTTAATTTATTCTTTCCCTTTTCGGTAATAAAGAAAGTTGACTCAAAATATCAAAATTTTTCATAGTTAAAATCATTTCCTATTTTTGTAAGAAAAAGTTCGGCTCAGTTTTTATAAAAAAAAATCAAATAAAACGGAAATCAATTTCCATTTTTTGATTATTGCGCTTGCCTATAGATCATCTGATAAAAAAATTATTAGATTACAGGACGATTACCGGACAAAAATAAGATAACGTTGTCCTGTAATCGTCCTTGTAATTATAATCACTAAATAATCACAACGTACACAGGATTATCTTGAAATATTAATATCTTGTATTCTTTTACAATTCAATTATAATGTTACATTAAATTTAGTTCATGATAAGATAGGATCATCAAAAATTTCAAGATCTTTATAAAAAGGAAGAGAATTATTTTTTGATTTGATCAGAATCTAAACAATATTAATAATACTTAGATTAAGAAATGTTTCAAGTATAGGGAAATAGTATGTTTTAAATAAGGGTTTTAAGATATATGGCCATATATGACAGATAAATATGGATAAATCTGGGATATAATTTATTAATCTGTTAACATTTTTCTAATTTGCAATAAATCTACCGTACCTAGAAATATGTGATTATCACCATTGAATTCGGCTTGATGAAATAATTCCAATAAACTATGTTCCATCCTTTTATAATTATTGAATGGCTAAAAATTTTGTTTATAGGCAAATTTGTCTGTAAAGGTCTACAAATGAAAGAATAAAATATTATAGCCAATAATTAAAACTCGGATTTATCCATTTTCCCCCAGATTTATCAATATTTCCCTCAGATTTATTCCATATTTTACCCAGATAAATTCTGGTATTAATCCCAAATCGACTTATATTTATCCCAGATTAATTTTTTAAACTTCACTGGCGATTAGATTATATCACCTAACTATTCAACAATATTATATTAAAAACTTATAATGACAATTAATAAAAATTAATAACAATAATTCAATTTAATATTTATATTTATGGGTTACTTCAATATTACATTAGTTATTGCATATATTTATTTATTAAAGTAATATGCAAATAAATTTAAAATTCATAAATTTCATATTTATAACTATAAATTTTAATAATAAAATTAGCTGTAACCTGTTGCGTTGCAACAGGATTAATTTGGAGTTTATTTATTTAACAATATTAAAATAGTAAGTATTTTAAATTATACTAATTATTTTAAAAAATATTTTTTGTTTTTTTGGCTGTACATTTTTTTAAAATCAAATTTATTCTAACTAAATAAAATTCAAATAAAAAAAACAATATTTATTTCGATCACATTGCAGCACTGGCCCAATCTAAATTTAAAAGGAAAAAGAACAAAAAAATTAGGAAAATGGAAGTATTAGTAAAAAAAACGACCAAGAAAAAAAGTTGGAAAAAAAAAAAAAAATTGGAAAAAATGGTGTTATCTCATTAGTATAATTTCTTTGTTTAAATTAACGATCAATATCATTAAACCGGAAGATTCGCGTAGTACCGCAGTATCGATATCCAAACCTAAAAGGTGAAAGATAAAGATGGCAAATGGTCTTTTGGTCTTTTTCAGTCTTTGAAAATTTTTCAGAAAAGTAACAAAGCTACACACTCAATTTTTTGTAACATAACAGAATTGGCTAAAGACCAAAAAGTAGCAAAATTTGGCCTTTATCTTACTTTTTCTAAGACCAGTGGAGAGCAAATTAGCTTAAAGACTGCAGTCTTAAGACTTTTATCATAAAAACCTATAAAAACTTATTTGATTTTAAATTGGCTGATTGAATTAAAACCAAATTTTACCACATTTTGGTCTTTAACTAATTCTGTAACATAATAAAAATTTGGGTATGTAGCTTTATTTCTTTTCAAAAAACTTTTAAAAACTGCCAGGACTGGGTAAGTCTAAAAAAAGACCATTGACCATCTTTAGTGAAAGAACGAAAAAAAAACCAATTAGAAAAAAGCATTACTATATTGGAATAAATTAAAAGCTGAAAAAAATATTAAAAAAAAATCAGAAAAAAAAAATGAATTTAATTTCGGCTTTAAAAAAAAAGCCAAAATAAATTAACGTTTCCCCAATTGGGAATATGATTAGAAACTAAACTTTTTTGCTAGTATTATAAAAAAAATCTGACATTAACCGGAACTGGATTAGCCCACAAAAATATTTAAAAAAAAATTACATTTAAATTTTACAAGCAGGTTTATACAGTAGGCGTGATATAATCGCTGGTGAAAACTTAACGGAATAATCTGGGATAAAATATCGGTCGATCTGGAAATCCTGGGAGGTAAAATATGGATAAATCTGACGGGAAATGGATAAATCCGTTTTATCCCAGACTTTTGATCAGAACGACGGGTCATATGGTGTTGATCATTCTTTTCATATGAACTTTTGATTATCAAAAAACTATCAAATGGTTCTTATTAAAAAAAATTATCAAATACACTATCAAAAAAATTATTAACAGATTCTATTAAAAAAGCAGTCTGAGTACAGTCATGTGCATTTTATGTAGACTCTAATTACTTATTGAGTCCGAACGTTTAATTTTCAAAAATTTTTTAACGCGAATAAAGAAAAATGTAAAAGGGGTGGCTATGTTGTTAAGTCTAATCTAATTATGACTCTTGAAATTTTGCCTGGCTAAGAGATCTGGGATCTGCGAAATCCGGAGAGTCCGCAGTAAAATGCACATGACTGTACTGTGATAGGGGATATACTCTATTAAAAGAGTAAGAAATATCAAATGGATCGTATAAAAATTATCAAGTTATATTACTTCATCCATCTTTTTTAATAATATTAGAATGTTATTATCAGCATATCAAAATTATCAATATTAAACATAACTGTGCAACTGAGCGTTGCTATTTCGAGCTCCCCAATAAATCTATCTTATTTTTTAATATATAAATCATTATTCGTAATTTCTGTAATAAATCCGTATGATACAATGAAAATCTATGCAACTTGGATAATTTCCATATTTTGAGGCTTATTCCGTGAATATTATACACATTGAATAAAAAAACAACTGAATAAATTTTTTATTGGAAAAATTTTACTTTTATATAAATTTTGAATTTATAAAACCATTTAAAAATATTAAAATAGAAAAATTTTTTTATAAAAAATTACTAAAAATTAAATGATTCGATAAAAAGAGATAAATAAAATTCTATCAATTAAACTTTCCTGTATTACTTAAAAGAAATTTATTGTAAATTAAATTTAACTATATTTTTTCTACATAAATTCTTCGGTTGTTACTTATTTATAAAATAAAATATTATAAATTTTCATTGATCGTCAATAAATAGTAATCCTTATCTTGTTTTATTTACTTTATAAAGGAATAACATTTGTTAATGTTTATATAAAATTACAAACAATACGAAATATAAGAATTTTGAAGAAAAAGAATATTATAATGAAATAATATAAGACATATATTTAACTGAATTTATGTCGCAATCAGAACAACTTATCAAGCTAAAATCTTCATCTAAATTTTCTGTTATTTCGATTTCTTCAAATTTTATACAATACAGTCATTTAGAGATCCAATATGATAGATTATTTGATGAATGTCTGGTCTATTATCTGGTTCATGTTGCCAACATTCTATTAAAATAAACTTTTTAAAAGAATACTCTTTTTTTATTGTGAGGAATTATCATGTAGTATTGCATAGTGTAATACTTACTTTGATAAAGTTCAACGAATATAGCATTTGTATTTGCGATAGGGAGTTCTCTTTCACCGTTAAGGATATAAGACTTAATTGAATAATCCTTAAATTTATTTTCAAAATCGAAGGGTGATTTACGACTTGTTAATTCCCAAAACAATACTCCCAAACTATATATATCTGATTTTTCGGAGACATGAAATGAATAATTTTCAAAAAATTTAGGATCCATATAAGGTATTACACCTTGTACTTTAGTATTACT
Source organism: Rhizophagus sp. LPA8_4_AMF (assembly GCA_021464525.1). Classification (NCBI taxonomy): domain Eukaryota; kingdom Fungi; phylum Glomeromycota; class Glomeromycetes; order Glomerales; family Glomeraceae; genus Rhizophagus; species Rhizophagus sp. LPA8_4_AMF. The sequence goes on from JADRCO010000553.1 coordinate 28,854, forward strand.
ATCTGATCCTTTTAGACAAGAATGTTCAAAATTTGCTAATTTTATTGTATCTTTGTGCATTAAGATACTATCGGGATGCTAATAAAAAAAAGAATAATATGTAATTCGTATTAAATATAAAAATATTATGAGATACCTGATAATATAAACGTAGTATACTTACAAGGTCGCCGTGTATAATTTCCTTATCAACATGTAACCAAAAAATCGCACTTGAAATTTCTTTAGCAAATTTTAATTGACTCTCCCAATCAAAAGCTATAGTATCATTTTTTAAATAATTTCTTAATGTTCCACCTTCCGCATATTCAAGTACGAGCGAATAATTTTTTTCATCTAAATTATAAAAAAAAACACGTAAACAAATACAAGAAATCGTAGTATAATTAGTTATATAAAAAATTTCACCTTCTAATTTCGTAACTCCATAAAATCGAATTATACTTGGATGAGAACTAAGTCTCATTATACGAATCTAGAGATAATTTAAAAATTTAACAGATTTAAAATTTATTTAAATAACAATATCAAATTGTATTAGTAATATACCTCATTAATAATAGCTTTTTCCCTATAAGAATGTTCATTAAATTTTTTAATTGCAAACTTTGTACTTGTACTTTTCCAATATGCACCATAAACAAGGGTGGACGATCCAAAATCAATTTTACCAAAAAGCTTAAAGTCTTGAGGATTATAATCAACTAAAAGAAATGACAGATTAAATTAAATATAAAATTGGTTATTTAAATTACATGAATATTATATAATATGTAATAATAGAACTAAATGAATAACTTATTACTTACGATCTAAAAGAAATTACAAAATAATATTTAAACCAAATTCTAAATTATTAAATTATTAAATGTAAATATTATTCGAATAAGTAATGTATGAAGATGTAATAAATATCTTACTTCCTACTTATATTGTTAAATTTTTTATAGATAATGAATTTAGTTAACTTATTTAAATTACAGACATTAAATATATTACTTACAGTATAGTGAATATATATAATGGAAAATATAACTTACCAACTAGAATATTAATAATTAATTATTTACAAAATCAATAATGAAAAATATTAACAGATAACTTACTAATTATATTATCATTATTCCTTAAATTATCATATATTGCATTTTCAACACAATCTTCTGAGATTAATTTTTTATTTTTATTAATAGCTTTTGAAGTCACTATGTCTACATCAACATTTTTTAAGGCTTCTTCATTAGGTTTATGTATCGGTAAAGACTCTTCTACAAATGGTGAAGATGGCGATATAAATGAATAGATAAATAAGTATAAAAGTTACTAACCGTAGGAGTTATTGAATAAGTAGTTGGTATAGTAGTAGTGAGAATTCTTGTTAATAAATCAAACTTACTTCCTGAATTTAGACAATCTGAAATGATTAAGTCATCGTTGTGATCAATATTTGAATTTTTTATTTCATTATTAGGTTGTGAAGATTGTAGACGAGAAGAATCCTCAGATTTTAATTGACTTAAAATTTCATATGCTTCTTCGATATCAGGTCTTAAATTCGGATCATAATTCCAACATTTTTCGTAAAGTTCTTGATACTTAAAAGGTGTACCTTCAACTGCTTTTTCCCTAAGATTATTATAACTAATGTGAGTACCTAATGCAACTCGTGGATAGCCAAGAAAAGGAGGACGTCCACTTGAAATTTCCCATAATAAAACACCTAAACTATATATATCGGACATTTTAGTTTTTTTGTACTCGAGATCCTTAAAACGTTGTGGTTCCATATATTCAATCATTCCTATCCCATCAGCTGTTGAATTTGTTGAAATAGATATAGCTTCTGATAATTGTTTAGATGTTCCAAAGTCTGCGATTATTAGTTTATTATTATTAACTAATATATTTTTTGCATGCTATAAAATAAAGTGAAATAAATTTAAATCAATAGAATTAAAAGAAAAGATAGGATAAATAAATTAAATCATTATCTACCAAATCTCTATGAATTATGTTTTTAAAATGCAAACATTTCAATCCACATGCAATATCCAAGGCCATCTGAATTTTATCGCTCCATTGAAGATTATTAAAATGATTTTCTAAATATTCTCTTAAATTTCCTTGATTGACGTATTCTAATACCATTATTTATCCGGTATCACGTGATTTTTTATAATTAAAAATGGTTATAATAAATCGTGTATCAGGCA
>JADRCO010000554.1:0-31052 GCA_021464525.1 Rhizophagus sp. LPA8_4_AMF
GGATATAATTCTTGAATTGAAGGTTTTTTAAGAATTTTACACATTTGTAATCTTACTAAAATATAATTGACAGCAAACTCTTTTTTTTTCTGTTCCATTATCCAACTGTATAAATGTTTTTCTGCTTCGGGATAAAATGCTTTTCTTTCTGGGGTTCCAGAACATTTTTTCTTTTTTTTTTCCTCTTCCTATTTAGAGCTTTGTTTTATCCATCTTCCTACCATAGGTACATTTAAATTAAAATGCTTTTTTGCAGTATTTCTTCCATTTTCTTGGGCATACTTAACTACTATTAATTTTTCTTCAAGTGAATATAATGTACGTTATCTTACACCCACTTTTTTATGTGTCATTTCTTCTAGAAATATTGTTCAAATCCAACCAAAATACATAAAAAATTTTTTGAAAGAAATAGAGATAAGATGTATAATGGTAATCATAGTAAAATCAAATTTAAGCACGATTACCAATTTTGTCCATCACATGATTGCAAAAGGGGGTGCTTAAATTCAAGATTTTACGGTAAGTGCATTATTATAAAAATTATGGATATGTTGTACTTTTAGCAATGAACCCATATTAAAAAATTTTCTCCAAAATGAATCTTTTTGTTCGATCTACAAAAATTCCACTATGGCCTAGACAGTTACGCAGGTCCAGGCAAATCTTATACATTTTCACATTTTCAAATACTTGTTATAGGATTTTACAACAAATCTTCTCATAACTCCTTTAACACTTATAATGGAGAACTTCAAGTAACTTTCTATTTACCGTAAATAGTTTTGTGGCATAGTAATCAGTGGAGTCGATATTCTTGATTGGTCATCATTACGTCTTATGATCAACATCACATGTTATTGCCAAGGTCTAAATTTGACTATCACCCAGCATCAATCTTAAAAGATAAAAAATTTAATTTAAAGCCCTTCATATTTTAATTTAAAAGAAATCAATCATCAATATAAACATAAAAAAGAATAAAATATCGCCCTTCCAAAAACAAAAAAGTGTAAAATCACTGTAAATCACTATTTAATTTTCCAACTAATAAACAATAATTAATAAAACATTTCAATATAAACAAAATTAAATTATTAATTCAATAAAAAAAATAGGTTTAAAGAAAAAAAAACACTAAGAACCAAAAATAAGACCATTTCCAACCAAAATTTATTAAACAAAAATATAAATATATTTGATTAAAAAGTAATTTGAAGTACCTTTTTTAAAAAAAATTCAGGTCATTATTTCAAATTTCTATTTTATTTTTATTTTTATTTTTATTTTTTATTTCACAGAAGAAATATATTACCAGTAAGAACTACAGGAAATTAAACATAGTTTCAGAAAGTAGGACATGCAATATTGTAAAAAAAAGCCACCTGATGGCAACATTTCTCTGGTGAAAAAAGGGGAAGAAAAGACAAGTTAAATCACACATACTAGAAGGAAGTAAATAAACTATGTAATACCAGAGCCCGCAAATAAATGATTAAAAATTGAAAAAGAAAGAAAAGAATTAAAAGAAAACAAATCTAAAATATCTATTGGAATAAAATTTAAACTATCTCCATGAGAAAACTAAGTACCCGAATGCAAAAAATTTGAAGCCCACCGTATATTAGAAAGGTATCCAAATGGAACTATAAATATATATACAGTATATTGAAAATAAACGTGAAAAACTCTGATGAGGAAGCTACTGTTTCTCATGATGAATAGGTTGAGTAAGGGAAGATTTAAAAAATTTGTGATCATTAGGACCCAGAAATATATATATAGGGTCAGGTGATGGAAAAAATTGTTTACTATAAGCTGTACGCATTTTTTCAGGGCCGAAATTATTATAATGTCAGTTAGTTACTATATTAGGAAATAAAATTCTGACTGGAATTATCAAAAATTATCTAAAAAAGAAAAGATTTTCATGATTTTTTTAGTTCAAAATACACAAACTCAAACCCTTTTATATATATTTCTGGGTCCTGATAATTCTTCTTGTGTCAAGTAATGTTGATGGATCTTTTCACTTTTAAAATTGGACGCTCTTGATATCACATACATAATACTAGTGTGCAGAACTTTTATGAAATTAGTGATAAATTTGAAAAAAAATATGTGTTCGTAAATTCTTTTTTGCTAATGTAATTATAGAAAAAGGATGATAGGTCAAAAGGAATCATGTTGTGACCAGAGGAAAATTGGACCAAGATTGGCGGTAACAGTGTGTGAGTGATGGGGACTTTAAATAGTAATGAGTTAGAAATTCGTGATGCGATATTGATGTATTTGTAATTTGTTGTAGTAAATCTATATAAATCTATTAAAATGTTGCGGTATTTTTATAATGTGTACAATATGTCATTTCAATGCTGAGAACAAAAAGTCACGTGAAAATTTATATGTTTACAATCCAGACAATTAATAGGTGAGGTTGGATATAGACTTTGGTAATTACTTTGCAAGATATCAGCCGCAGGGTAAATAAAATTGTTTTTAATATGAGATCTTATTCTTCGAGAGAGACGTTCACTCGTTGGTAAATCAAATGGATGTAAAAGGCCAGTTAATAAGACCAGTTTTCAAACAGATGTTGGATAGGGTGCAAGAAGCTCGCTATTATCAATATAACTATTAAAAATTTTGTTTTGTTTTGGTATGTAAGACCATTTTCTGATATTACAGTTTATGACACAAAAAGTTATGATATTTCTTGTAGAAATGATCCTTCTTTTGCATTGATAAGAAATCAGCCTTGTCATTTAAAGTATTCACAGAATGTGCTTTGACTTTGTTCATGTTGACAAAGGCGGAGATCTTTGTCACTATTTTCAAATTTCAAATTTCAATAAAAGAGTGTATTTGTATATGAAACTTATCACGTGATCACAGAATAATTTTATTGGCAAATTAGAGCTATTTATGTTGTTTATGGATTATATAAGCTATTTCTCGTAATTTTTGGAACAACCTTTTAACCATCTTATTCCACGCTTCTTAGGTTCAAAGGAGTAAGAAATTCAACACTTAGAAGAGTTTTCATTACAAACACAAGACATTTAAACCACGCTTTTATTAAAACTATTATTTTTAACATTTTTTTTTGTTATTTTATTTTTGTTGAATTGTTGTAAAAAAGTTCAGTATAGACTTTTTAATCAATGGTCTCTACACCAAACAACCCGCAATTATATCTTAACCAAGAACAATCACCCAACGAACTCTTACAGGTTACTTTACGTCTTTACAAACCGTGCGAGTTCCCCTCTAACTTTCTCTATACAACAACTGCAGACATATGTTATCTGTGATGATGCTGGTACTTTGTATAATACCAAAGTTGCAAGATATTTCCCTATAAAAAATTTTATCCATTATTTCTGTAAAAACTCTGTAAAAATGAGTCTTTCATGGATCCATTCACGGAAAATAAAATAATTCAATAAATTCTGTGATATAAGGTCATTAATACCGGAAATATGAGCCTTTTATGGAAAAAGATGGAATATAAAACAGATTGACCTTTTCTACAGGGTTTCCGAAAAAAATGCAAATCTTACCCTCATAGATACCAATTATTTCGCCAATAATATAAGGATAACCTTCACGCATATCAATTAACGTCTAAAACACCTAACATCAATTTTCTCTTAGGGAATTACATTGCATATGCTTTTTCTCTTAATAGATAATTTCTGAAAGACACTGTTAACATTTACTTCAAAACATTATTTTACATATTAAAAGAAAAACTATTCACTCTCAGGCAATCAAATGGAACAGAATACTACCTCTAATAGTAAAACGTGCACTCTCACATGGCAGATACGTGAATGTAAAAAGTAACTGCGATCAGCCAGCATATTGCATCATGTCCCAAAATGGGATAAAATTGGTTAAAGATGATTATTTGTTTGTCATAATAAAAGTTGGCTTTGGTTAGTCAGTTCCATCATTCTACCTGGTATTTGGGTTTTATGAAGCCAAACCAAAATAACGCAATGACACGGGTCTGGTACAAAATCCTGAAACTAATAATCCCAAAAATCCTGAATCGTGCAGCATTATGTTTAATACTGGCCAATTTTTTGGGATTTTGTACCATTCGGGATTTTGACATTCAGGATTTTGTATGGATCCCATACATGGACATCAGAAATGCTATAAAGTTTGATTTGGTTACGTGATACTGATGAAGCGAAGATAATTAGATCAATGGGCAAAAAATTATGGAAGAACAGAAAATGAATGTGAAATTGACAAAAATAAAGACCAGTATATAAAATAAATTAATTATAATTTTGATATTAGAAAACTATTGGAAAAAAATGTTAGATTATTGCGATCATAGAAATTGAATGAAGAAATTATCTCATGTCAAATATAAAGCAGAATTTTTAAATTCTGATCAGCTACCTGATATTTTCATAATAATATTTACCAGGGGGGAAGACTTTATTATACATTAGTAATCGTAATAAAGTCAAGTAAGATAAATTTTATTAAAGAATTATCAACATATAATGTCCTATATAATAGGGATACGAATGGAATAGATTCATCTATATGTCCAAGATGTAAGAAAGAAGAAAATTGGAATCATATTTGGGAGTATTCAGAGAATGAATTTTATGAAGAAGATATCATATTATTAATGATGAAGAATTTAGAAGACAAATACAAAATCAATGGAGAAATAGATAAATATACTGTAAGTGTGTTTTGCGTTTGAATATAAGTTTCCTCTGTGTTGTTCAAGAACAATCGAAAGTTTTAATCGAAGATAATTGTAAAAAATTAAGAGGAATATTTAAAAATTTGACTTTATTGCAAGGGACAAATTAGAAAGACAAATTATAGATGAGTAATGGACACAGTGTTTTGATAAAATTAAACAATATTTCAAGATGAGATGTAATAGAGTGATAGAAATTGAAAGAGAAATCAACATTCAGAGAAGTGATAAATGACTCAAGGAATTGAGGCGCTATTAGTAATAAAATATAAAATTTCAAAAAAAAGAAAATTCAAAAAATTATTATAGTAAATAGAATAGTTAATAATAGTTCGTTAATTAGTAGACCAATTAGTAAAGCTTGGGGTAATGTATATGTAGAAATACTAGATGGTTTTGTAACATAATTTTAAATTGTTTATGTGTTATATATGTTGTGCCTCAAGTGTTGTTAACTGGAGTGCGTCAGATGTAGATTGATACCTGACGCGCGTTTAATTAAACATTAAATTTTCCAGTTTTAATAGAAAGTAAATTTATTTATCACATCAAAAATATGTAAATATAAAATATAGTTACAAACTCATGGAAAATGCTTCATTTAATTTTATAATATATAATTTTATAAACCAAATAAATATATAATTTTTATAATATATATAACGTCACTTCGTGACGTTAACCAATATAAATACATAATAAACATTATCCGATCAACCCTCCCTTAAATACCCTCCGATCTTTAAACTAAAGCAAGATTGAAGAAATAAAAAATAAGAATGAATAATATGCGAAGAATCACACCGTACAATATCTATATTATCGTATTGTATGCAAATAAACTATTGATTTCAATATTGTACGCAAATACTAGTGATTGATGCAGTAAGGTTACACAAAATTTACCACATTTTAACTAATAAGGCGAAAATCTTTTAATTTTCATAAAAAAAAATGTTGTGAAACATTTTTTATTTATTAAATTACATAATATAAAATGTTGCAAAATATTTTTTGTTTATTTTTATTAAGTTACACAATTAACTTCGGCTGGAATTATAATTTGGCCGGAATTATGAGGTGAAAGCACCTGCGGTATAGCGGGGGTTTTGCTAGCGATCGTCAGAGCTAATAATAAAAAAATACGAATCTAAAAAATATGAATCTGTCTAATAATGTTAGGAAAAAATCTGCCACATCGGCACGCCATAGCAAATAAACTATTGATATCAATATTGTACAATAATGAATCAGCATGATCCTATAAGGCCATGCGATAATGTGCGATACAGTTGATGCATGTCAGATGTCAATTAACACCTGACGCATGTCGTTATACGTAATTAATAAAGAAATTCCAAAAAAGAAAAAAAATTTTCTAATATTTATATGTTACAGGATTAAAAGTTTAAACCTTTTTTTTTATTTTTAGTTGAACAAGCAGTTTTACCTTTATTAAAATACTAAACGCTAATCTTAGAAATTTTTGTATATACTGATACTGCTCAAATGTATCTTTTTATTTTTTCTTTGTTGTCCGAAGCATAGCTGAGGACCTTTTACTACTACGCATTTCAACTGCAATGTCGGTTTGTCCTGCATACTGATCAACGAATAATATTTTGCGCACGTGTTATTAATTTTTGTTGCATAACGTGTATCACGTATTTGTATAACCAATGGGATAAATATAATAATAACTTGTAAAAAAAAGCTATATTTTTTTGTATTACAGGTGTAACGTAACCATTTCGCGTTTAATTAATAATAAAATAAACATTTCGCGTGAATACATTTTAATTAAAGAAATAAAGTTAATAAAATAAACATTTCGCGTGAATACATTTTAATTAAAGAAAAACATTTTAATAAAGTTAATAAAATAAAAGATAAAAAATATTGTTTTTAAATATTTTTTTAATGTTCTATAATATATACTATAAAATTCGTGTTTGCCTCGTTTGATAAAAATACAGTATGTAACACATTTTTTTTTTCGATTAATTGTTTTTTGTCGTCCGTGATGCGAAATAAAAAAAGTCTCAGTCAAACTGTTGAGGCGATTCGAAAACGTAAAAGCAGAGATAATGAAAATATCGATAAACATCAAACGCGCCTTGCTAGTGTTCGTGAAAATAAGAAACGAAAAATTGACAATGAAACAGTTGAACAACGTGCGTCCCGGTTGGCTAGAAACCGTGAACAAAAGCAACAAGAAAGACGGCGACGTGTTTTAGAACCTGCTGATGAATGTCTTAATCGTCAGGATGAACAACTTGCTGATAATTTTCAACCCCTTTCTGAATCAGACCATAAGCTTCTGCGAAAATTCCGTACTGAGATGAACAAGCTCGAGCATAAAATTTGTCCTGTGTGCAATGAACGTTTCCCTTTGATTAACCTCGTCTTGAGAATGTGTCGCCACTGTTACAATGATAAAAGTGATAAAAATGATAAAAGTGATCGAAATGTGGTAAAAAAATTCTCTGCCGAAAACAATATGAATCCGGGTGATGTTCCTGAAGAATTAAAGGGTCTTACCGAAATTGAGGAAATGCTAATAGCTCAAACTTTTCCAATCGTGTCCATTTATTATCTTCGTGGAGGGCAATACGCCTACAGCGGAAATGTTATAAACTTTCTGCAGGATATAGGGGAGTTTGTAATGCGTCTTCCCCGATACCCTTCAACCTTGGATACACTTGTTGTCCGTCGCCAGTCTGCTGAAGGATCAACGTCATTCAGGGATTTTACAGTTCGTCGTGATAAAATTAAACAAGCTCTTTGCTGGCTGAAAGCAAATAATCGATATTATGCCGATATTATCATTGATGAAAATGTATTGCGTACTTTGCCTGATGATGGTTCTATTAACGATCAACTTCCTCAAATTCGTAATGATGAAAACAGGCTACAGCTTGTCGATGATGTTCATCGTTTAAATAGTGAAAGTGACGATACGATCATTAGGAATTTTATTCCGGCTCCTATCCCTTTGCACATTGAAACTCATATCATCGATGATGCTCTTGCTCGTATGCAGTCTGAAGCTGATCCTGTTATGTGGCCAAACATAGGTGGTACTGCTATTAACGAATTTAATACCCCTGGGTATATTGCTCGTGCCTTTCCAACTCTGTATCCAACGGGTAGTGCTGACCTTCGAGCAGAACATATAAGGGACGTAAACCCTGCCGAGTACTTCCAGCATTTACTTAAATATAAAGATGGAAGGTTTGCTCGCCATCCCCGATGGCGATATTTTGCTTTGAATTCCCAGATGCGTTGGCGTGCTTTACAGGAAGGAAGGGTTTATGTCAAGCAAGGTCTAAATGGTAGACAATTAACAGTTGGGGATGTTCAAGAAATGGTGAAAAATGATACTCACATGGCAGATCATGTCATACGGTTTGGTGAGGGTTTGCGTGGTACTAGACAGTTTTGGACAAAGCGTAGCTTCGAATTGCATGACATGATTAAGCAGCTAGGAATGAAAGGGATGATATTTTTTACCTTCAGTGCAGCTGATTTGCACTGGCCGGAGCTTCATAAGCTGATGCCTCATGGTGAGAATGAAATGGACGTAGTATCAGATGAGGAACGGAGTAAGCATCGACGTCAAGATTTGATCAATAACCCACATATCGCCGCTTGGTTTTTCGAAAAATGCTTCAAATTATTTTTGGAGAACGTTTTAATTCCTAAGTGGGGATTGGAAGATTACTGGTATAGGTACGAGTGGCAACACAGAGGTAGTGTACACGTACATGGGATAGGGAAAATGCGAGATGCGCCTTTGTTTGATTGGGATAGTATGAAAGATAATGAAGAAGAGATGTCCAGGATCTTGACACATTTTGACTCATTTGTTACTACAATTAATCCATGTCCTAATGCTCCGATACCCAATCGCCATCCTTGCCAGAAAGATAATGCAGAATTATGTGATGACTTACAGGATTACATTGAGCTCGTAAATAAACTACAAAAACATACAAGATGTAGTTCTTCGTATTGTCTTCGGTCAAAAGATGGTCAGCAGTATTGTAGATTTGGATTCCCTAAAGATAATGTTGACCATAGCTTTATACATGAAAATGATCAGGGTCAACCGGAGCTGATCACGTCAAGAAATGATCCTTATGTTAACCCTCATAATCGCATTCAACTCCAAGGTTGGCGTGCGAACGTCGATTTTAAACCCGTTCTTAATATTTGTGCTGCTCTAAATTACGTTGCCAAGTATGCCACTAAGTCGGAACCACGTTCTTCATTTTCAGAAATTTTAAATAACATTCTTTCTGAAAGTGACCCTTCTGATCCTTCTCTTGGCTCATTTCAACGTTTATTGCTTCATACGGTTGCGGAACGTGATTTTTCCGCCCAAGAAACCTGTCATCTACTCCTCGGTATCCCACTTTACCACTCCAGTCGGCAATTCGTTATTTTAAATCTTAACAATGAATCTCATCGTTGGCTTTGTGGAACTGGAACCGAAAATGTAATGCCAACTAGCGATATTGGCTGAACAGAACGATCACCTTTGCAAAAGTATTGGGATAGACCTGTTGAATTAGAAGATCTTTCCCTCTTTCAGCTCTATCTAAGATACAAGTTTTATAATGGTAAGTGGAAAATATGCGATCATGAGAATGTGGTACGTATTTGGCCAAGGCTATCGCCTCAACACGGTGGTCCTCAATGGGATGAATTTTGCCGTATAAAGGTTATACTTCATGTTCCACATTGAAGCTTTCAGCAGTTAACCGAAAATGATTCTCTCTCATGAACTGAACTTTTTAATCGTAATATTGGCGAGAAAGAAGAATTTAAAGATCTCCTCGGTACGTCTGTTGATAACTTAGAAGATGAGTTTGATGACGATGAAGAACAGCAGGAAGCCGATGAATGTAGAGATGATATACGTCCGGATTGGATGATATTGGCTGAAATGGGCCCTAATGCAGTTATTGACGGTTCTGAAGATTTAGATTTTCGTGATGTTGATCGAAATAATAATTGGTTTTGTGGTGTCAGACGACGCTATCCCGACATAGATTCTATTGATCTAAACACTTTTGTGCAGCAGTCTAGGAATGAAGAAGATGATAGTACGGTGAATCCTATTGTAGATTATCGAACATTGAATGAAAATCAGATGATTATTTTTAGGAAAATTGAAAGACACTATAATGATATTATTACAAACCATAATCAAGTCAAGCCACTCAGACTTATAATTATGGATACAGTGGGAACTGGTAAATCGTATCTAATTAACGCAATTTGAGGACGTCTTCAAGAAATAGCTACGAATAATGGTGCTGAAACTTCGCCTGTGGTTGTTCTTGCTCCAACTGGCGTTGCTGCGTTTAATATTCATGGATCAACGATCCACTCGATTCTTTCAATTCCCATAAAAAGTTCTGACTTTAATATAGAGGGTGAACGACTGAAAAAACTACAAAACAGATTGAATGGTGTGAATTATGTGATTATAGATGAAAAAAGTATGTTGGGCCGCCGAATGCTTTCTGTAGTAGACTTACGTTTACGTGCGGCATTTCCTGAACATCGAAATCAACCATTTGGTGGTCGATCGGTCATTTTAGTAGGTGATTTTGGTCAACTTCCTCTAGTGATTGACGAGCCGATGTACGCCAAGAAGCTTAAACATAACTCACTGTCAAATGATGGTATGAATATATACAACCAATTTTGAGAGATATATCGGCTTAACGTTGTTCGCCGCCAATCTGGAGATTCACCTGAACAGCGCCTTTTTAGAGATATTTTGATGTGATTACGTGACGGTGAGTCAACAATAGACGATTGGAGGACACTTGCGACACGTTTTGATGATTCATCTACTACAAAAAATGCTACATTTTTGGATGCAATATATATAACTCCTCGAAAGGTTGACGTTGCTGAGATTAATATTAGTAAGCTCAAATCGTCAAATGCTCCCGTTGCTAGAATTCGTGCTGTCCATACTGGTGGTAACGAAGCTTCTAAGGCAGATTCTGACATTGCAAAAGGTCTTGAAGCAGAACTACTGTTGTGCAAGGGTGCGCAGATCATGCTTAGAGCCAATTTGTCTGTGAAAACGGGACTGGTTAACGGTTCAGTAGGAACAGTCGATGATATACTGTTCCAAGAAAATCAAGGTCCGCCTTCTCTTCCGATTGCAGTCCTTGTAGACTTCAACAATTATAATGGTCCTGCAATTATATCTACCGAGGGTAAAAAAGTTGTTTCCATTATCCCAATTCGACGTTCCTGGGAAACCAAGATGGTAGCTTGTTCACGCTTACAAATTCCTCTCACCCTCGCGTGGGCTATTACTGTTCATAAAAGCCAAGGTCTGACGCTACCAAAAGCTGTTATAGATCTTGGAAAAAAGGAATATGCCGCTGGTCTCTCATTTGTTGCAGTATCTCGTGTTAGTGCTCTGAAAAATATTCTTTTTAAGCCGTTTTCATTTGAAAGGCTTCAACGAATCAGAAATTGTACGAGATTGAAAGAAAGAAAGGAAGAAGAAAAGTGACTGGATTCTATGATATTTCAAAATTAATTTATTGAATATAAATTTTGTGAGAAAATATTTTTATCGAACATCATGGAAATAAATCGAAATTTGCAACGTAACATAAATCGAAAATTTGTAACGTAACACAATTGATTTTAACTGTATTTAATTTAGCGATACAGCTAATACTCTAAAATTTTTAATTATATACTTTTTTTTAAAGTTTAACTATACGATTTTTAAAGTTATACTTCAGTGATACAATTACTTTTTTTTTAGTGATGTACAATTGTTGATAATCATGTGACTAGAATGCTTCGGACGCTCCGACGGTTCCCGTTCCCTAGTTATAAACAATAATAGGAAGCGAGTGAGCCCGTTAGCACAATTTTTTTTATAATTTTACAATGCGACATTATACAAAAATGATCTTCTGTAAATATACATAGACGTTCTTTAAACTACCTAAACAATAACTAAAAGAATGTCATATAATTAATTACACGATATTTTTTTGATACTTTCAGTGATTGTGGTAAGCTTATTTTTTTTTCATTTCTTTCATCAGTCTATTACTCTTTTTATTAGGCAAGTCTTCAGTTATTTGGCCTTTACTATCCAATGAGCAATTCCAAAAAAAGGATTGAAATCAGATGTCTGATAAAATTAAAGTAAGGCAATCTTAGCATTCCAAATACAATCATCTTCCCTATATAGTCACACTCATTATAATCATATTTTACTACCAAAACACTTTATTATTAAAATTTATCCTATATAGTCACAATCTATAGTCTATCTTTTAAAAATCATATTAAAAAAGTATTGTTTATAATCGCATAGCCATGGATATTTTAACTAATATAAATTTAATATCTTGATAATTTAATGATAATCTATTTAATACCTAAAAGTTTAGCGTTAAGATTTAACCCGTTACCACCTTTAAGACTTACAAAAAAAAAACTTGAAATATGTATTTAACATCAAAAAACAAGTGTTAGCATCCATTTAGGATATAAATTATTTTATTTTACAACTCCTTTTAATATTAAAATAATTATTTATTATAAATGCATTAATAAACAAATTGTAATCTTTATCAAAATGAAAAATTGCAAATTCAATTCCTAATAAGTACCAGATTCTTCTTTTTTTACATTATTCTAATAAAAAAATCATTGAAAATTGTTAAATACTCTACTAAATACACTGCATCGGCAAAATAACAAATTATTTTAACTTACTTTAACATATTTTCCTATAATAATATTTTAAAAATTTGATTTAAATAAAAAAATTATATATTAAATTAAATATTAATTGAACCAGATAAATATTTACCACTATCATCATGAGTTTCAACATTTAAGGATTCAATTCTTCTCTTTACTAAAGAGGTCGGAACATTTGGATTTGTAGAACTTAAACATTGTGAATAAAAATAAATTCAAATAGTTAGTATGTTATTTAAAATCGTATCTTTTGTTGATTATTATTTATATACCTTTCAATATCTATATCAAACTCTAATTCTGCAGAGATATATTCAATTCTTCTATTTACTAAAGAGGTCGGAACATTTGGATTTGTAGAACTTAAACTTTGTAAATAAAAATAAGTTCAAATAGTTAGTATGCTATTTAAAATCGTATCTTTTTTTTATTATTAATTTATATACCTTTCAGTATCTATATCAAGCTCTAATTCCTGAGAGATATAGTTAGAATCTAAAGTTGAAAAATTTTGAATTGTAGAGTTTAAATTTTGTGATGATAAGCTAAATGGATAATCAATATAGTCAAATAATTAGTTATTTTAAAACGATAAAATTTTTTTTGCTATTTTAAATACCTTATAGTATTTGTATTATTCTCTAGTTTTGAGATATAATTAGAATCTAAAGAGTATCACATATTTATTATAAATTATATATATATATGATATTATTAAATTAACTTTTCTTAAAAATATCTTACCAAATGTAATTGTTGAAAATGAATAGATGGATGAGCACTTAGAAATTAAAGCGCTTAACGGCCTACTTGTATAAATGGCTTCAGAATGCCGGTTTTCAGCAAATTCAGGACCAATCTTCTTTGATGTTATCAGTTCCATTCTTTTTGCTTCAGCTTGATCAAATTCTGCTTTATTTTTACCTCTAAATACCCAATCACCAAAAGTTAAACGAATTTCTTTTATGGAAGGTCTTTTCTTAGGATCAGGATCCCAACAACTTTTCATTAAATTAGCATAACATTCTGGAGTATCTTCTGTAATTTTGGGCCGTTCACCATCAAGAATTTTATAAATAAGATTATGATCATGTTTAACATTATCAAAGGGTTTACGACCAGTTGTAAGTTCCCACATAATCATACCCAGACTATAAATATCAGATTCTTTGGAAAATGCAGACCCTTTAAATATTTCCGGTGCAATATAAGGTATCACCCCATATATTTCATTGTTTGATGATTTATTATTTACAGCTTGTGATAATCCTAGATCTCCAGTTTTCCATTTACCATTTTTATAAGTATCATCAGAATCAAATAATATGTTTCCACTATGGAAGTCTCGATGCATAAAACTTTCATTATGAATGGTTTCAAGTCTAAAATAAAAAAAAATAATTAATTACCGAACATACAAATAAAATAAACAAATAATATAAATACCCCATTGAAATTTGCCATAGAATATGTAATTTTTGTTTATTCCATGTAATTTTTGTAAAATATTTTTGTAAATACTTATGTAAATCTCCCTCTGACGCATATTTCATAACTATTATATAATCTCCTAATTCAGGATCTTTTGTAAAGCCATAAGTTTTAATGAGATGACCATTATAATTTTTAATACAATGTAATAATGCTTTTAACTATTAAATTTAAAGATTAAAGATTAATTTTATTTAATAAGAATTATTCAAGAAACTCTTAAAATATTTACCTCGTTTAAAAAATATTTGGAAATATTTTTAGAATTTTCAAATCTTTTTAAAATGACAGTTTCATTTTTATTTGACCAAGTTGCTTTATATATAATACCATATCCTCCTTTTGTTATTTCTTTTACATTCATAAATTGAGAAAATGGTATCCACCTAATCGTCCTTATACTACTTTTTAATTTAAAAATAGAGTTTAATATGTTCTGTGGTTCAAAATATTTATCAATTATCTTTACACTATTTGTAAACTCAACCCTCTCTAAATTATCATATATAATATTATTAAGAAGAAAATCATCAAGACCAGTGTATTCACTGCTGTTATTGATACATGATATTCTTTTACATTTTCTACATTGAGATTGTCCTGTAAGTCCAAAAATAATATTTGTTGTTAAACAATATCTGCATCCAATATAAAATAAATAACAATCTACACAGTACTTTTGACAATCTGATGTAAATTGTAATTTTGTACGACATATGTTACAAAAAGAACTATTATACCACCAAGGTAAGTAAAGAATTGGAATTTGCTTGTTAAACAAGGTTGATTCTATAAATCCAAAAGTAATTTGATAACAATCTGAGCATAATTTAGACTGCATCATAATCTTTCTATCTGTTCCTTGATATAATGACTTTCCACATAATTTACAATTTTTTTCACTTTCAATCACCTTATTGTATATGGTGAGATTGTTTTTATCAAGTCTATAATCACTAATATATCCATCTGTTTGTTTAAAACATAAAATTACCACACAGTTTCCACAGCATTCTTGAATATTTTGTGGTACTTTTGTCCTACTTGTTTCATGTTCACTACATTCTAAGTCCATTGTGTAAATATATACGTCCAAGTATTTATTATCATCAGTTATGTCATTAATATACCTTGATAAACATTTTTTGCAATAATATTGGTAACAAAAAAGCGCCTTAATATATTTTTCTCCACAATAAATACAATTTCTATCTCCTATATTAAAAGAAATAAATTCAATCGGTATAGGACTAGATTTCAATCTTGGCGTTGGGTCAAAAGAATTTTCATCATTTACAAGTTCCATTTTATGATGTTAATCACAATAATAAATTTGGAAAATTTGAACGTATTTATACCTGAATTATGTGGATGCATAACGTGATATCATTTTTGCATAAAGATCAACTAGTGGAAAAAGCATTGGCGTAAATTGTGGAGTACAAAATAGAAAATCAAAAAACTTTTTTTAGATTACAAAATAAGGTCATGTGATTGTGTACAACAGTAATCCGGGAAAATCCGGGTTGATGTTCCGTTAATTTACGATTGGCTAAAGAGGCACATGAAATTTTCTCCGGTGAATTAAAATTGTTTTTGCTATAAATATTTTTGACTTACATTATTCTCCATTAAAAAAAATATTATAAATATTAATGTCCTTTTAATATAGATATAAATAAATCAAAAAAATATAATTAAATTTGGTTAGCTTTACTTGCAAGATTGTAAAGCATAACTTCAACATTTGCACCACCTTTAACGCCAAAGTCAAAATATCTAAAACCATTCGTTTATTTTTTAGCATTTTCATAATAAAAATGTGATTCAAGTCCTAGATATGAAACCCATAGGACATTATCTCTCGATTTTAACTATATTGCCAAAAAATGATCAAAAAAGATTTTGACGTGGTCCTATATTACGCATATAATTTCTGAACGTGCTTTCATAGTAAGATATCATACCCAAATTTATACCGATAAATTAATCTGTGGTAATCAAGACTAGTACTACTGCGCTTAATGAATTAACATAAAGGGTTATTTCAAAAGTGATCAACGATATCTAATTGGTTTAATAAGATATCTACTTATGTATGTATGTAAATTAATTAATTAATTAAAAATTAATGATATACAGTACTTAAAGATAAAAAGAAATTCTAATATTTTACCTGTCCGCATCATATGCAATTTTACAATATCTGAAATATTAAATTTTGGATTTCCGATGTGTAGCTTTAGACTATTTTAGATTTAATATAACTATTTGTCGTAAAATCATTAAAAAAAAACAAGAACGCCCTGCTTCTGTGTTACGTAATTAAAAGTCTATATTTAGTTTTAATTTTAAAATAAAGAGCCAAAAAATTATCTATAACGACTGTGAAGAAAATACGTATCATTAACAAAAAAAAAGTCTAAGAACATTATACATCGAAATTTATTATTTTAATTCAAGGGAATTTATGATACTGCCAATAAAAAAAAATAATGAAAGAAACAAATTTTTTGAAATTTAAAATGAACATCTTTAACTTAAGTAACTTTATATTGCATTCCCAGATGAGGAGAAAGATCTTTCTGGAAATTTTACGGAACATATTAACCACGAACTAATTGGGGATATCCAAATCGTTATTTCACTCATTTAAATTCGGTATACAGTTATTGAAAGTTCGAAACTTTAATTTTTGCTTTATTCATCGTTTTTAACAGTATTAAAAATTTTAAATGAATAAATATAAAGTTTAAGGTCAATGAACAATTTAATACTTCGAATATCTTGGCAATAAGAATCTTACGATAATCACGAATATTTGCCTGTATACAATTAATTTTTATTAGTCTATGTCTCCGACGATTTTCATTCTTGTGATAAACTTCTTAACCGGGTTAATACAATATTATTTTTAAAATAAAACTAGCCGGATAAGCCCGAGCGTTATTCGTATTATTATAATTTCGAAAAGCTATTCCTAAGATAGGAAAGAAACTTTTATTATTGATTCAGCCTACAACACGGTTTTGACCGGCATGTTGCATATCAGTGTATCTCGAAAAAAAGCAATGTTTCAGCCCGAAAACATGAAAAAAATGAAATCTTTATAAAAAAAGGTACAAAAGTAAAGATATGCAAGCTTTTTATTAAAAGTAATATTCTGGAGCTAAATTTCACAACAATCGTTATTAATAATTTTAATTAATGCCTAATGAAATTAGACAATATACAGTTAATTATAATTGTGTAATTGTGTCTGATTTGAGTCCATTATTTAGTTTTAAAAATATCTTTTTTTTTGTGAATCTATATGTAGTACATTTATTAGTCTAACTGGTGCCATCCATTTACACAATATTTATGTTTATACTCGCGCTTATCCCGAACAATCTACTTATAGGAGTTGAATCCAAAATTAATCTGCACTATCTGCAAGCCGATTATTTTAAAAATATGATTTTCATATAGAAATATACTTTTTAGGCATGCTAATATTATTAGAATAACAAATTTATTTTATTTATTATTGCTTATCGGCGTTACTGATTTTTTTTTTTTTTTTTTTTGGAATGAATTGTAAAAAAAAGACTTATATGAAAAAGGATGGTAAGTTTAAAAAAATTAACCCAAAAGGATAAATATTGCTCCTTTGAATAATCGAAATAAACATTACTATTATTTAGGTGACAGCACAAAATTGACTACAGAAATTCCGGCATTCGCATATAACGGGCAAATGGATTTGTAGTTGAATACTCGAACTCCAAAAAAAAAAAATTTTAAATGCACACGTTATTGGAGATCAAAAGTCTTATTATTAACTGTACGCATGGATTTTTTTAAGAGTCAAATTTTCAACTTTAATGTCACATGATTTATTATAACGACTCATTATCGTAGTATAGAAAACAAGTGATATTTTTTTCCTATTCTGTAACCTGTGTGTGATGTTTACAAAATGCCTTTACGAATCTTATTAAAATAATTTTATATATTATATATTATTATTATTTTTTTTTTTTGTTCCCATAAAGTTCTCTCGTAAAGATCTTCAAAACACTTGCAACTTATATTATTTTTGGTTGGATCTGCTTGACCGAAATAGGAAAAAAATATGGTGGAAAATTATTATATTTCTTAGGGTAGGTAATCTATATAGATTAGGTTAGGATTCGGATTCCTATTCCTATTCCTTTTCGATTCCGGATCTTAGATTATGTCGTCCACCCATCCTCCATAAGTACGCGTGTCTTATAAATAAAAAAGTTTTTTTGTGCATCATAAAATCCAGGTTTTTTAGTTTGTTTTGTATGATTAGAAAAAAAAAATTATCGTCTAAAATTTTTGGATTATCATTTCACAATTATGATGCAGTGTTTCGATATTTAACTCCGTTGTAACGTTGTAATCTGAAAAAAAAATTTGGCTCTTAATAATTCTTTCATACAAAAAAAAAATACGGTACATTTACAATTTTACTTGTAAGCTATATGGGTCTGAATCTTTTTTTTTTTTTTAATTAAATAAAAAAAAAAAGAATTGAAATTTCCCCCTTTTTTCAAACGCTCCTTTTAATTTTAAATAAAATTAAATAAAAAAAAAATTATGTAAAATCAAAATATTCTTATTATCAAAAGTAGTGCGGATGATGATTTGTTTTTAATGGTAAAAATTATATTTATCTCTATAAGGAAGTATGAGACAAAGTGTATTATTATACCATGGAAAAAATAAAAACAATAGATCTAATTTTCAAAATTTCTCAAAAAAGATTTTAGATTTCATCGGGCTAATTTTAAGGAAGAGATTTGTAAAAAAAGTGATGAAAAACGTGAGAGATTTCTTTTCCGTTGTTATCTCCTTATGAATTTGGAAACTTGGAAAGAAAGGTATAAAAGGCTCTCCTCTTCCTGATATTATATTCGCTTTTTATCGTATTTCTCTAAAAACATTCTCATCATCACCGCAAAAGTTTTTACGTCCATGATTCTACGGAACGTTTGACACAAGAATTTAAGGTAAAGGAAGTTATGGCCGTCATTAGATTAGATGATAGTGACTCCACAAGGGTAATCTATCTCAAGGTAAAGTTTTTATCCCATCTGATCAGAACATACCAACTCAGATTGAGGACTTTGAGAAGGGGAACGTGGTGTTTTTAAAGGGAAAATTTGTTGCATGCCCCGGCTGGTACAGTTTATCTAAATATTTTATGTCTAAGTAATTTTTCCCTCCTTTACTGATTTCTTCTCTTCACAATGATAACGATAAGGTAAATGCAACTACGTTAAAGGTTATGGAGAATTTAGATTTCGATACAATGCCATCGATTGGGTTAAACATTATGGTGGTAGGTATTATGACAAAAACGGTCCGTAATGTGGATGGTAAATCCGTCTTGGATTTTTATGTTGAAGAAAATCTTGGTGACCGGGACTCCTGAGATTTCTGGGTCGAGATTAGCCATGACCGGCCCTAATGCAAGATACTTTTCGAATAAGACGAACTCGATCAATCAATTGATGCGTTCTACTACGACAATAATTATGAGGCACCATTATTTATCAAACACCAATTATTGACGAGGTCACTCAAGAAAAATCATCACCCGGCAAACACTTCATTAATCTTGAAGGCATTTCGTTAGTCTCTACAAATCGCAACAGCGCCAACAGCCAATCACTAAATGTTCCGTGTTGAACGTTCAAGCCAATGGTTCAAACAATAGTAGATCAACGTAAAGTCGTAAACATGCGTTTGTAGATTGTAATAACAAATTCAAAAAAAAAAATAAACTCTTCCACTTTTATTTCAAATACAACTAAAATTTTATTATCTACTACTATAATATTGTATATATGTATAATCTTATCAATTCTCATGTTATTGTTTCCTAATTCCTAACTAAAAATAATTATCTCATATATTAAATGTTATTATGCAGCCAAATAGGATCATATCGTTTTTAATATACTGATATTTTTTAGATAAAGTATTTATTGCATAAATATCTTTGATATTTTCGACGCATTACGCCATTTAGATTTTATAGGTAAAATACCTATGCATTTTATATGGAACATGATCTTGGATGTCTGCATAATAACAAGTATGGTGGTTAAAATATCAACCGAACTGCTTCGCCAGTTCGGTGATATTTTAACCCCCCTACCCAATAACATTTAATATATGGTTTGCTTGTCGCGTGATCTGCCTACCCGTTTTGTCCCCCAAAAATATCAATTGTTGATTGTCCTGTGCTCCCATGCTGTGATACCTCCCTTCTCTGTGGGGTACTGGAGAAAAAGTACTGGCTAGTTATTTAATAAAAATCAATAGCATTATTTAACAAATCACTAAATTAAAAATTATTTTTAATCTTTTTATTTTTTTCAATCCCATCCAAAATAATTTCTGCTTTTCATTTCCAATTAATCTTAGAAATTTCCCTCAATCCCGTTTAATATGATATACAATTTTGAAGGAGTCAAAAATACGCAATCTGATAATTAGATTACGGCCAAAAAATTCTTATCCCGCCTAATATTACTTGCGACGCGCTCCTGTACCTTACCCCTATATATATTTCTGGGTGATTCGCAATATGTGCTTTATACTATTTTTTTTATATTTTTAAATCATATCATGGCCCTATGTATAATAGTACTCCCTTCAAAAAATTTTCCTGAATTTTAAATATCCGGATACTACACAAAAATTTTCGATTTTAAATTTTAAAATTTGTAAAATATCCGGGTATAATATCAGAAACTTCTTGTGACAAAAATCTTCTATAAATATGATATACTGTTACGCATTTTTCATATATGGAAACTAAATATTATATTTATATTTAAAATATTTAAAAGAAAAATATTTATATTCGTTTATTTCAAATTTTAATAAATTTAAGCACGAAATGCTGAAATGTTGCACATAAATTTACCAAAATTATGATCAATTTTCCGGAAAAACTAAAAGAGTATTGCTAAATATCGCCACAGGTGATTATCGCCGCTTAATTCTGGCCAAAAATTATAATTTCGGCCAGAGTTAAAATCACTTGTTAATAAAATTTTAATTTAAATAAATTTAAATAATAAATAAGTAAATTAAATGTAATTAAATATCAACCACACTAAAATTTTGTAAATTTTAAAAAAAAATTTTTTTTTAAGATCAAAAAAAACGTTTTACTTATAAATGCATTTTTTCTCAAAAACTATCTGTAAAACGACCTTTTTGACCTAAGAGAAACTTGTTCTACTTATAAATTTACATACTTATATTATGGACAGATCAATATTTCAGTCGAAAATTTTAAAATCAAAAAAAAGATTTAGGTGCGGCTGTTGTAGACCAAACGTGCATTTGTCCCAAACCTGCACATCGGCCTAAATTAGAAGCCCATTTTATAATGCCTTAAGACTGTACCAGCGACGATCTTCTAATTTAGGTCGATGTGCAGGTTTGGGACAAATGCACGTTTGGTCTACAACACGGCGATGATCACCGTGCGACGATTTTTTGACATTTCCAAACTAAAAATGTAATCCTGTATTACTACTTTCCAAATTAAAGTTTTTAACTAAAAATGTTTATTGGAAATTATATAATTCTGGTAAAAGAAATTTATCGAAAATTATGACTGGTAAAATTAAAAATGAGTTTTTTTTAGAAATTATAATTAATTCTGGTAGAAAAAATTAACTGAAAATTATAATTAATTCTGGCTGGTAAATTAAAAATGTGATCTTGTACTACTTTCATTCCAAATTAGGTTTTTAACTGAGAAAGTTTATTAGAAATTATCACTAATTCTGGTAAAAAAATTTACCAAAATTATGATCACCTCAACCCATGCAATAGGTACAGGTTTCAAAATTTGCAAGATATCCGCTGGAGTACTATAGTAGTAATTACAGAACACAACTAGAAAACTTGCATATGAATTGTCAAGTGAACGATCAACATCCCTTAAAGAAAATTAGACACTACTTCTTTAATTCAACAATGGTCAACCTTCCACATTTGAGTTGACTAAAAGACTCCCTTTTGACGTATCCCCATATAAAGTACCTGTCTCATGTGGATCTATTTAATTTCCCAAAAATCATCATACTCGACAAGTATTATCAATTAAATTTTTCATATATTAAATTCTTTTAGTACTGACAGGATGAAAATTATATCTTGGGTATAAATCAATTTGATAAATTGATTTAGACATGGGATAGTCAGTACTATACGGTATATATTCATTTATTATTCAATTGAAATCAAACCACATAATCACCCTGATGCGACACTTATTACAATTTACACGTTAGTTTGAGCAAATTTAATTTTGCTATATACCGGGGTAACATTGCAGATGATAATAATGATAAGAAGAATCAGGTGATAATAACAATAAATTCAAATTTTATTGTTTAATACAGGAAATTCACCGAAATTGTTTGTGATAATATACCTTTTATCAGCATACAATACATTATCTGTTATACTTTGATCACAAAGAAGTTTGGTTATCGGTATATTTTTTATTATATTACTAATGAATCAAAATGTATACATATTTCTTTTAATTTCTTCTAGCTAAGCTCTCAATTATATGCTACTGCTCTGCTAAATGTTAAAGACTGGTCTTTTTTTTATTTATTATTATTTTTTAAATTTTATAAATTTTATTAACGTTAACTTCTCTCCTCTTTTCTGTCTTTAAGAATGGTTTGACTTTGCTTTCAGTAATGACTATGAAATTATATAGAAAAGATGTTATGTATGATAACTGCTATGGTGATGTGCACTATACATCGCATGAAGTATATGACGTGATCAGTTTTTACTATTTTATTTATTGTTCGTTACAACGCTAAAAGCTATTTCTCTCACTCTTTTCTTTCCCTTTTTCTGTAAAAATTAGATATTTTTGAAAATTTTATTTCAAATACACTATTATAAAATACTAACTACTACATAAATATTCAAGTTAGCTTGACGAAAATTAATACTTCTTAAGTTTTCTAAGTCCATTTTATTTAGCCAAAATAATGACGGAAACTGCGCTATAAAATTAGGAAAACAACACAGCACGATAAAGTTTATTAAAATATTTTTAATCATTATTAATATATCCCTATAAAAAAAGTGGATATGTTTTTTATACATTTTTTATACGGAAAAATACATTTACATACTGAAAAATACATTTTTAATACGGAGAGATACTGAATTGGTCAATTTTCCGTATCTCAGTATATACATTTTTTCAGTATCAATCCATATAAAAAACACATCTTTCAGGATACGGAAAATTGACTAATTCGGTATCTCTCCATATTAAAAACATATCTTTCAGTATGTAAACGTATTTTTCTATATAAATTACGTATAAAAAACATATCCACTTTTTTATAGGTATAAGTGCTTTTATATCTATTAAATAACTTTATTTGGCTCTTAAGTCCTATTTCATTAACTACTAGTGTTAAAATTAATATTATAAAATTTATAAAAAAATGCGTCTTGTAAAAATAAGAATTGTTTACAGCTTGTGACAATAATCTAGTGCTAATAAATCTAAGAATAATAGTCCATAATGTTCATTTTAATAAAGTGTAAAAGAGTTATTTTTTTAAACGGGCCTATTATAAAACTAATAAAAGTAATAAAATTATTTTAGTCTATATACCATTTTAAGAAAAATATTTGTTTTTTCTTAAATACGTATGTACGTAATACTACGTATAGTAAAAAAAAGTAAAGTACAAAGAAAAAGAAACGTGACATATAAAGGATTATATACATGTCAGGTTTTCTACATGCTGTAACTCCAGATTTCTTGAACCTGACTTTAGATAATTGAAAATGTATCAAGAAATGTTTTTAACTTTTTTTTTAGAATTCAGTATGAGCATTTTGGAACAGGCTTGCAGAATGTGAGTTTTGTAAAGAATAATTTACAAAACGTGTTAAGCTCTATTTTTATAAGCTGAAAAGTTCAACTTTTTGATTATTAAATTAGGTTAATATTATAAAACAATAAATAATAGAATAAACAGTATAATATTGAAAATTAAACTTTATATTTTATACATTTTTCTTAATTGATAGAATGAATGGTTGATTGTTTCTTACGCAATAAATAATAATATTGGCTGTTTTTTATATTCGTGCAATCTTTTTTAACGCAATAGGAATTGTTTTTTTTTTGAGTAAAAAATTTTACCTATAATTAAAAAAAGATTAGTTTAATAATATGACTTTTTACTTTTTAGCGTGACAAATAACATTATTATTCTAAGCGGTAAAATTAATAAGGGTTGGAGACCAATCAAAAAAACCTCAAATGATTTATAATTGGTTAACCAACTATCATCACTGAATAATAATAATTAATTATTAATTATTACAGCAAAATTCAAAATATACAGGACACTTGAAAAAATTGATTATCAGGTTGTTGGGTAGCTGGGTTACTCGGGTAGTTAGATTATTAGAAATATAAATAGCATGTGACATGAGTATAATAGTAAATAAATACCATATTTGACCAAAAATAAGCAAGCACTAAAAATAAGCAACATCGTATTTATATAATACCCAAAAATAAGCAACTTGTAAAATTTATTGAAAATTCTTTGTAAAATTTTAACAGACAATATAATAAATGTAATTATAATGTTCAATGATGATTATATGCAATTCTGTCATTAAAATCAAAGAAAAAAATACACTATTCCTGTCATTAAAAGTATTACCATTCTAATGACTTTCATCATCAGTTTCATTGATTACCAATTTTTCAATTTCTGATTCTATATCATCAATACTGTTTTCCCACTCCTCAATTTCTGATTCTTCATCATCAGCTTCTAATTCTTTTTTAGTTTCAGATTCTTCAGTTTCCGATTCTTCAATTTCCGATTCTTCTTCAGTTTCCAATTCTACTTCAATTTCTGATTTCTCAATTTCCAATTCTTCACTGACTTCTGATCTTTCAGTCTCTGATCCTTCATCAATTTCCACATCTTCATCAACCAACAAATCTGTTATGCCACACCTTTTAAAAGATTCAATTATAATTTTGTCAGTAATTTTATCCTACGATCGCTTAATCCAATTGCAAACATCACTTATTTTAGCACGCCGAAGGTTTCCATTAGCAGTTACTCCAGTGCCACCACTCGCCATCCACAGATGCCACTTTTGGTGAAGGTAATCCTTGAACGGCCTATTAATTGTGACATCAAGGGGCTGGCAGATACCTGTTAGTCCTCTGGAAATCACCGCTAAATGAACATCACTTTCATGAAATTTATTTTTAACCGGTGCTTCC
Source organism: Rhizophagus sp. LPA8_4_AMF (assembly GCA_021464525.1). NCBI lineage: Eukaryota > Fungi > Glomeromycota > Glomeromycetes > Glomerales > Glomeraceae > Rhizophagus > Rhizophagus sp. LPA8_4_AMF. The sequence goes on from JADRCO010000554.1 coordinate 25,341, forward strand.
AAGTGTCCTCTAAATGAATCATATACTAACATTGCTAGGTCTTCAGATCTATTATCATTAAAATAATCAACATACTTTTTCATCAAATTAGCGTCCATCCACCTATTTTCTTGGAACTAAACGATCACACCAGGAGGAATTTTTTCTTTTTCTGCGCGTGTCAATTTCTTTCTCTTGAATATACAAATTGGAGGTAGTTTAGTCCCATCTTATTAAGTAAATTCAAATTTTAGTAGATTTATTATTTTGCACGAACCTGCATATTTCCAAATCTAATCTGAATCTAAAATTGCAATTTTGCAGAACCTACTAAAATCTATAGAAAGTTTTGAATTGAGACAAGGTAATTTTAAAAACTTACCAGCAGCACACGTAAGAATAACAGTAAATTGATTTTTTTCATTCCCTGTTCCTCATATATGTACCGTTCTTTCACCCTTTTAATTGACTGTAAAGTTGCCAGCCATATCAAACCAAACAGGCGTCTCATCCATGTTAAAGATATTACATGTTTTGAAAGACTTTTCCACCCTAAGATAATTAATGACAAATTTATTAAAGTTCTCTAATAATTCTTCAGTTTAGGAAGTTTCTGTGATATTTTTATGCGTCAGCACAAAACTAGCCCATATCTCTTTAAAAATAAACGCAACTATCTGAGAGACACCTTAAAATCGTCTATTGAATCATAAAGCATCATCATACTCAATTCTCTTAAAATTTCCCTCATTTTATTTTGTATAATTATATAAGTTACGGCCAGTCCTTGCTTTCGCTGTTCAATAATTCAGTTATACAATACTTTTTCAGCTTCGGAATATAAAGCTTTTCGACCAGAACCAATTTTCTTTTTTTTGCCGCTTGTCTCAGTTGTCCAGTTCATGCTCGCTTTGACTCAACATCCAACCATACTAGTATGAAGATTAAAATGGTTTGCCGCTACTCTTTTGCCATGTTGTTCAGCATAATTGACAACTTTTCTTTTAAATTTAATAGTATATATATGAATTTCATTTAACTATTTTATAATTAACAGCTTTTGGTGGCATGGAAAAAAAATTAAAAAGGTTCGCATATTATCGCGTGAGAATGTAAGGTGATTATGATCACATTGTACAACCTTTGTATAACAAATTAGATGATCATAAAATTGAAGATTTTGGTGCAGCTTAATAAAAAAAGCAGTAAATTTGAAAAAACATATTTGTACCCAAAAATAAGCAATCGCATAATAAAAATAGGTTGCTTATTTTTGGGCAAATATGGTAATATACTTTATAAATATAAAGAATAGTATAATATATGCAAAAATTTCTTTATTTTCATAATGCCCCAATCAATACTAAACGAACATTTTCGTCAGTTAACTACAGTATTTTTACTTTTCTAATAACCTGACTATCTGAGTACCTGGCTATCTGACAACCAGATAATCAAATTTCTCAAGTATCCCATATATTTTAAATTTTGCTATAAACGGTTAAATTAATCGGTTAATTATTTGATCAATTAATCAGTTTATACTATGAAATTATGAATTTCTAGAAGTTTCAGAAAATTATTATAATTATCTTAACTGGCCAATTAATCTACATTGCAAATTGTGCCAATCATAATAAAATTCGTTTTAGTATGGAGAACACATAACCGAAATTTGTAATTTGACCAGAATTATAATTTAATCGATTAACTGTTTTTTTGAGATTACCTTAACCGGGTTAACTGTCTAATTAAAATTCTTAAGTTTCCTTTCTTTTTTTTTTAGAAAAACAAAATAATTTCTGACAGTAAGAAATACTCAAGTTTTGAATTATCAAAGTTTCTCCAAACTTTACGCATTTTTTATTGCAGTATAATTTTTACGCTTTTAGTTCAAATTTGTGATTTTACATCTATAGTAATATGACACTGCAGTGCTTATCTTGAAAAGCCATCGAACATTTCGAATGGGTGAGTCAATGAGTAAAAATTTATTTATTTTCTGAAAATTAGTCGTATTTGTTTAAAAATATCAATAACTGAAATAATTTTACTGTTGTTACAAATTGTATAAACATATAAAACATGTATGATACAATACCTGCAAATACACGATCCATTGAGGTGGTCATTGGACTAATAAAATCAAATATATGTATAGTCTCATGTAATTTTCACTATTACAGAATTTTTTTGTAAATTTGACACCAATCAATATTTAACACATTAATTTTGGAAAATACTGGCACATTTTTTTTATATTTATAATTAATTAAGTAATAAATTTATTATATGAAAAAAATGTATTAATATCATATACAAATATTTAAATTTCATTTACCAAACATTTTTTCAAAGAGATGTGATGACTGAATCTCATTTAATTGATTTTCTTGCATCTCTGAAAGAACTTCTCTTGATTTTTTTCTTTGGAAACTAATTTTTGAACTAGTATTTCATGTGCTTTTTTTAATTGTCGAGAATACTTTGAAATAGAAGGCATTTTCTATTAAAGTATCCAAAACTTAAAAATTTGATAACTTATGCATTGTTAGCTTTAATGATTAGAGGCATGCACAATAATTTAAAGAATAACAGAATACCTTGCTTTTTTAAAAACAACAGAGAAAAAAATTCTTTTATTGTTGAGAAGCATCTTGAGGCAGCAAAAAGATTGTTTAAAATGTAATATTTTATTTACAGAAAAAAAGAAAGGTATTATGTGAAAGAGTTGGTCTTTAAAATGTTTTCGCAGAATTTATAATGTAAATAATAAGGAGAGTTCAGAATTATGGAAGTTTGAAATGTGATCTATTTTAATAGAAAACTATATACAGTAAAAGTTTCTTTACTAAAACCCCAAATTTTGATTTAGTTAGGCCACATAAAGATTACCTAACTGCCACCTATTAGCAGACATAAAACATCACAACTAGGTTACCTTTAAAGTAACCTAGACGATTTTGATAAGCATCATTTAGATGAACACTATAAAGATTTATAGGTAGCTTAGATACTTAGTAATTGGTAACCTATATGTTACTTGAAGGTAGTTTAATAGTTTAAAAATAAGCGATTTATAGAATACTTAGTGGTAATTAAATATTTATGAGTAGGTTGTTCTTAAGTTGCTACTAAGCAGTTTATAGGTAAAAATTTGAATTTAAATTAGGTAACCTAAATATTATATTATATTACTACTAAGCTATCTAATAGCAGCTTCATTGTAATAGTACAAAGGTAATAAGTAAAACTAGAAAACGGAAACCGTTGGGGGTCTGGAGCGAAAAAATTCTGTGCCACTTTTATCAAATTTTATTAATTACTATTACTTTTGAAAAAAGCAAGATTCAATTTTTTTTCCAGTATTGCGAATTTAGGGTTAGATAAGAAATAAAGTAATCTTAAATATTAAATGTAATAATTGAATGTATGCGTTAATAAATTTGAGCATTATTTATAAAACAATATTTATCGTACTATTATCACGTGATAATTATTAACAACAATTGAAAAATTAATAAAAAGCATAAATGCATAATTAACCGATTTTTTATCACTAATATTTATTCTAAATACGGTAATCTGACGTGATTGATCATCATATGCGATGTTCGATTAACAAAAGTAAAATACAAGCCACTATGGAGTTTCTCTATAGCACGCATAATGGATAACAAATTCATAAGCCGTGACGCACTTTGAAAGCGCAAAGCTAGAGAGAATGAAACATCTAGTCAACGTGAAACACGCCTTGCAAAGCAACGTGAAAATACGCAGCAAAAAAGAGCAAGGGAAAATACAAATGCTGATGAGCGAGAGGCGCGTGCCGCATGTGACAAAGAATGAAAGCGCATAAAGTTAGCAACAGAAATGGACGAACAACGTGAAAAACGACTTAGTTACCATCATGAACGAAGAAAATACCTGAAGAATGTTCAAAATACAACGACCCAAGACTTGAATTCGCAACATCAAAATCTGCAGCAAAAGTCTCAAGATAGTGGCGTGGATGGCGCAGAAGATGGCGTGGAAGATGGCGCAGAAGATGATGCTGGTGTACTTGGTAAATTCGAGCAAGAACTTCTAAAGAAATTTCGTAACAAAGTTAACAAATTTAAACATTCGCTCTGCAAGACGTGCAATGAAAGTTTTCCATCAATTATAATTATAGAGGGGGAATGCCGATGTTGCCATCTAGAGAAGAAGCAAAAAAAATTTTCGAAAGATAACAATATGGACCCAGGCGAAGTACCTGATGAACTTCGTGATCTCACAGAAATTGAGAAAATGTTGGTTGCATAAGTATTTTCTGTGATGTTGGTTTATAGACTTCGTAGAGGTCAGCACGAATATCGGGGAAACATTATCAACTTTCCTCAAGATGTACAGAAATTTGCTTCAGGGCTTCCTAGGCATCCATCATTATTAGATGTGCTTGTCATACGTCATCAATCTGCAAGCAATGCGAAAACGTTTAGGGATTTCAAAGTTTATCGTAATAAGATCGCTTAAGCGTTAATCTGGTTAAAACAAAATAATTGTTACTACACTGACGTAATCATCGATCATGAAATTTTTCAGTCTTTGCCAATTGATGGCACAATTGATGACTAACTTCAAGATATTAATAAAAATGTTGATTACGACGAAAATGAGGATGATGTGATTACACGTACCTTCATTCTACTTCCGCCCTCAGCCAATCGTGAAGATACTGCTATTAAAAATACACTCGATCGAATACAGAATGAAAATCGTCCTATAATGTGGCCACAAATAAATGGAAATCCTGTTAACGAATTCCAGACGCCAGGGTATATAGCATGCGCATTCCCAATCTTATACCCGACTGGAAGTGCAGACCTTTGCGCAGAACGTATTAAAGATGTAAAGCCTGCAGAGTATTTCAGGCACCTTCTTCAATACAAAGATGGTAGATTTGCACGTCATGCTCGTTGGCGGTATTTCGCATTAAATTCCCAGATGCGTTAGTAGGCACTACAAGAAGAAAAGGTATACGTTAAACAAAGCCTTATCGATGTGCAAATTACCATTATGGATATTCAGGAAAGAATTACCCAAGGCGATAACTATATAGCCAATAGAATCATGCGATTTGGAGAAGGTTTACATGGATCTCGTCAATTTTGGTATGCTCGATGCAACGAATTAAACGATATGATTAAGCAGATAGGACCGGATGGCTTAATCTTTTTTACGTTTAGTGCTGCCGATTTGCACTGGTCTGAGCTCCATAGGCTTATGCCATCTAACGGTAATTGTGAAGCTTCAGCCAAACTCCATCACCAAAATATTGTGGATAATCCTCATATCGCGGACTGGTTTTTTCATAAGCGATTTGAAATTTTCTTTAACGACGTCTTAAAGAAATAATGGGATTTGGAGGATTGGTGGTTTAGGTTCGAATGGCAACATCACGGCAGTGTTCACGTGCATGGAATCGGAAAAAGAAAAAATGCACCTACAATAGAATGGAAGCAAATGAAGGAAGATGAGAACAAAATGAATGAAATAATACAATATTTTGACAGTCTCGTTACCACAATAAACCCTGGACTCGATATGCCTGTTCCTGAATGGCATCCGTACCAAAAGAAAAGCAATGAATTAAATGAAGTAGGGTAAAAATAGGGTTTCGGGTGCAGTCACTATCTTTCTTACCCTCAGAAAGTCTGGCAAACATCAAGGACAACCATTGTAGGGTGTAGG
>JADRCO010000555.1:0-31050 GCA_021464525.1 Rhizophagus sp. LPA8_4_AMF
AAAAATTAAGTATATTTTAAAAGGATTTTAAATATATTATAAGTATAATTACTTTTTATTGGGCAATACTGCTCGTTCTATTAAAATTTTAGAAGAAATTGGTCTAGATTTCATTGAAAATGAATCCTCTTCTTCCATAGGGTTCAGAATTAAAATCTTTAGAACCTACCAAATATCTCTTATTAACTCAACCTGTAGAATTAGCTATTGGTTCAAGTTTCCCATCCTAGACTATTGCTGAACATTATATAAAAGAGTATGGAAGACAGAAAGGCTTTGTTATTAATCATTATCGAGTTGAATATTATCATAATATTACTTCCACTTTATTTGAATGACCTGTAAAAAAAAGAACATTTTCCTGTGAGTGTAATGGAAAGTATAAGTCTAAGAAATAAAGTTACTTGCCGAAACTAGGGAGTTTCAGCAGAATGGTGTATATGAAACTGCTAAAACTAGTTTTGCAAAATCACCTGAAATGCCAAAACTGCCAAGACTGTTTCAGCATTTCAGCATAGTATATCATATGATATACATATAGTTTCAGCATTTACTATAATCTGCAATTTGCAAATTTCTGATCAGTTGCAATATCGGTCATATGAACCAATTTACTGATTGTTGATAATCTTTTTTTTTTAATAAAAAAAAAATTTTATTTTATTTCTTAAAAATGGTTTTTAAACCATTTATTTTTATTTATTTTTCATTTTAAAAAAACAGTTTTAACGTGAATTTCTAAAAGGTAAGTTCTTATTCATCTATTTTTTTATTTGGAAAGTTACTAATGTTCCTTTCCATTTTTTCTATAGAGTGATCTCTTAGATGAACTGACTTGAAATGTGTATAAGTAAGTTCAGGAAATGGGGAGGATTTTTTTTTAATTTATTGAAGAAACATACTAACATTTCTTTTATTATTATTTTATTTTTTTTAGGTTGCTAGACTTTTTAGTCAAACCTGACTTGGAAATTGAAATGTAGGTAAGTAGTTTAGTGGGAAGGAAAGAGGATAATTTTTTTAATATTTTAAAGGAACGTTATAACATTTCTTCTATTTCTTTTTTTTTTAGGTAGCCTGACTTCTTGGACAAATCTGGACTTGAATGTTAGATGTGTGCAAGTAAGTTCAAAAAGTTGAAGGTGATTTTTTTTTAATTTATTAAAGAAATATACTAATGTTTCTTCTATTGTTTTTTTATTTTCTTTAAGTTGCCAGACTTTTTAGTCAAACCTGACTTGGAAATTGAAATGTGGGTAAGTAGTTTAGTGGGAAGCAAAAGGAGATAATTTTTTTAATATTTTGAAAGAACATTATAATGTTTCATCTATTTCTTTTTTTTTTAAGTAGCCTGACTTCTTAGACGAATCTGAACTTAGATGTTAGATGTGTGCAAATAAGTTCAGAAATTGGAGGAGATTTTTTTTAATTTATTGAAGAAACGTACTAACGTTTCTTCTATTTTTTTTTCTTTAGGTTGCCAGACTTCTAGGGAAGTTCTATTTGATAAGAATTTTGATTTGTCATATTTTTTTTAATTTATAATTGTTAAGACTAGCATTTAAGTTAGTTATTTCTCATTTTTTATCAAGCTTTATCATTGTAATTATCTTTATTTTTTTATTTAAAATGTGATGGCCTTAATAAATTTATTTATATTTAATAATTACATGTTGGACTTGAAAGCATAAGATCTTTATCAATAAAAAAAATCATTTTTATTACAATAAAATAAAATACTACAATAAAATAATATTACAATACATATAAATCTATTAGCAACTGTTTAAAGGTAAAAAAGCTGAAACTATGCCAAAACTCATATAAATTATTAATATCTGTTATGCCGAAACTATGGATAAACTTATTATAGAGGTTTCGCAAGTTTTGGCAATTTCACAAGTTTTGGCAGTTTTATCACTATATATGAGTTTTGGCGTTTCGTGTTGGACCAGATAGGTTTCGGCAAGCAACCTTAGTGTTGAAGCTTCTCCTTTTACTTTCTTTGTCTAATCTCATCACCAACTCTTTTCTTATATACCATATCTAAGAATTCATCAGTTTTTCTATCCTCTTTGCAAAGTGAAGAGTTTAGTATAGATACTGTAAACTCTGGTACCAAATCATTTACTTTACAATTAGACTTACAATGCTTGAGCTGAACTATTTGAGAATCAGGTATGATAACAGTTGATACTACTACCTGGTAATACCTCTGATATTACTTCTTCATCATTCTGTGGTCCATCCATTCCTAAGGAATTCTATTTCACTATCATGAATCTGGCCTCAAGCTTCCCAACTCTAGACTTGAGTTCAGCATTCTCAGCATTACATCTCTTATTCTCTTCCACATCCTGTCTTAGCTCTGCAATCCTGGCCTTAAGCTCAGCTTTCTCAGCTTCAAGTTCAGTAAACTTTCTTCTAAAATCAGCTATATTAGCATTCTTATCAGCAAGCTCATCATTCTCCTTTTTAAGTTCAGAAATCTTAGCATTCTCATTCCTAAGCTCAGCAATCTCAGCCAAGAGCTTGACATTTAATTCTCTCAATAAATCAATGGATTGCATGTTTGATAATAATTTTTTATACAAAATGGAATAATTTAAAAGTTCATTAGTATAGATAAAAAAAACAGGCAATATTCTCATCAGAATTATGATTTATTGATGTAAAAGTGAAATGGCATTTCTATAATAATGTCTGCAATTAATTTAATATCTATACTATCATGTTATCCCAAAAGTAATTCATGATCCAGTTTCATTTGCCCAGTCATCAATATTCTGGATAGAAAAACATGGTTGTTGGATTTCAGTTATACTTATATAAAACTTACAATGTCAGAATATATGATTATTAAAAGTCCTGTTAATAATTTTTCAGGGATGCAAATTCGTAGAAAATTAATTGCGTGATGTCATCCAAATCACGTTTCATCAATTACTAATCCCACATGATAGGGAATGACATGATTGACCCGTCAAATAAAGCACAGTTAGAAGGGCTCAGTATTTTGACTAAAACTAACAATAATTATACTTAGAAACTTACAATGCCAGAATATATGATTATTAAAAGCCCTGTTCAGAGATGCAAATTCGTAGAAAATTAATTGCGTGATGTCATCCAAATCACGTTTCATCAATTACTAATCCCACATGATAGGGAATGACATGATTGACCCGTCAAATAAAGCACAGTTAGAAGGGCTCAGTATTTTGACTAAAACTAACAATAATTATACTTAGAAACTTACAATGCCAGAATATATGATTATTAAAAGCCCTGTTCAGAGATGCAAATTCGTAGAAAATTAATTGCGTGATGTCATCCAAATCACGTTTCATCAATTACTAATCCCACATGATAGGGAATGACATGATTGACCCGTCAAATAAAGCACAGTTAGAAGGGCTCGGTATTTTGACTAAAACCAACATTAATAATGGGTCAGAATAATAAATCGAAAACCTGCCTTAAAAATGGAAAATCAGTTTTATAGTAAAGTGTGTGTCGTTGCAAGCATCAAATCTGCCATTGACGAAGCAAGAAGAAGTAGTACTCACCTGCAAGTGAATGACAGATTTTCTCATAACCTAGAAACAATATTAGCAAGAAAGGATGAAGTTGTTGCAGTAAGGCTGATAACTTCAATGAATAATTGTACTGTTTACATTTCTAAGAGCGGGGCTTGGCTTAAGAAAGATCATGAATATATCGAAAAAATTAAGAGACATCTGAGAAGTATTTCTGAAGATGCTCCCATGTCATTGAAAAGTGCATGGAAGAGAGATGATGTTCGGGCTTTATTCAGCGATGTAATGGCATACTGCACTGATAAACTCGAAAAAAGGTTTAATAAACTTATGGATGACATATCTCGTGATCGAAACAAAAATCATATTATGTCTTTTAAATCTTTCATGATTCGTACTTCTTCAATTGATGTTAATAATTTAGATAATGTGGAAAGACACGTTATATCCAGAGTTTGTGCTGAGTATTATAAGAAAGTCAAAAAATCTTCTAAAATTCCGGAAAAATTCCTAAGACATGTCAGAAAAGTGGGGTCTTACTTAGGGTCTTTGATCAATATCGTAAGATGCGTGTGTAAAGAATTTCACAAAGGTCAAATTGCTAATCTTGAATTGAAAAAGTTGAAACCTATTAAGACTTGTCAAACCATATCTTCATGGATACTACTATCCAAAGTGTTATTAGTTCCAAAGAATTTAGAGATTTCAGGAATGCATGTTTGAAGAATGATGACACAAGGGATGACCTAAAGAAGATATATGGTGACCCCATAACTACACAACTGGACAGTGAAATAAACAAGACGTGAGTTTACATGCAGAAATGAACATATTGGCTGACATAGTAAACCGGAAAGATAAAAGTAGGGCGTTTATAGCAGTATCTAAGGATTGTTGCTACTTGTGTGAGTTGTATATCGAATTTGCACAAAAACAAGGATACAATATCGTCGTTTCTGGATCACACAAAAAGATATACCACGCATGGAAACTTCCAGATATAAAAGATTATACCTTCTGGACGAATTCCGTGTCATATATGATAACGAATCTGGATCTGATTATAAAAAACGAAGTACAAGAACGTAATCATTTATTTGTTCAATCCGATAGTGAAGGAAACTTTGATGAAGAAGATAGAGATGACATTGATGCTATTCTCGCACCATAATAATGTCTATTTGAAGATTTATTATAATTATAACATTGAAGCTATTGATGTTATCGCTTCAAGAAACGTAAACTAAATCAAGGAAATTAAAAAATAATAAAAATAAAGCTAAGAATGCTGATGCATAAAATTGGCTTATCAAGTGAAAAATTTATTTTTGTGAATGTATTAAATGAACATCAATATAAAGAGTAAGCACCGACTAAATAAAATATTATTAAAGTAGAGGGGCGTTTAAAGAGAGGAAGCACCACGAGCTCTAACCCATAAAATGAGAGTTTCTCTTAATGATGAACTTTCATTGGTAGAAAAATTACCGATCGCGTGATCGCGAAATTTTTCTCGGTGCCACTGGTGCGCCACATCATCTGGCACACATTTCATATTTTTAATCGCATAAATTTGGTGATTAGTTTTCTCTCTTCGTCATTGTCTTCCTTCTCTTCTTTATCTTATTTTATTTATTTAAAAACTTTCAAATAATTAATTTGAATAGACTATTTAAAAATTATTTTCCCCGAAATAAATTAAGCTTGTTAACTTTCTTATTCAGCAATTAATTGTTTTTCTTACAATTTGTTAATAAATCCTACAAATTTCGGTGATTATTTGCTAAAAATTTTTGTACTTATTATAAACATCACCTTTCATCCTATATCAAATATACCATGAATAATTCGAAAAAGCTGAGCTTGCAAGAGGCCAAGGTAGAATATGATTTTATTCTTTTCCTTAAATTCTTTTAATTTATAAATTGTCATCATATTTACGTAAATTTCTTTAATTAGCAATTACAGGATGATGAAATTGAAGCTTTAAAAGGCAAGTACGAATAATATTAGACAAATAAAAAGTGAATATTTATTTATATAATGATTTCTTGTAAAAGTATGCCATTTATAAACAATTTAATTTTATAGCGATTTATATGGATGATTTTGAACCTGTTATAAATCAAAATGCTTGGAAGCAAGTAAGTTGCGTAAGAAAGTTTAAAGATCTATGACTTATTTAGTAAAACTATTTTTTATGATTTTTAGGTTGTCCCTACAGGTCATGAATTTAGACTTCATTTGTGGCCACATGAAGAAGAATTAAAAAAGCATGTAAAGGTTGATTTACATGTGAAGTACGTAATTTGTAATTTAAAAATAGTTTTTTTTATTTGCGATATTCATCATTTGGTATTAAATAAATATATATTTATAAATCAAGATTTCCAAAAACATATCCTCGTGTATCACCAGAAATTAAAATTGAAAATGTTCGAGGGCTTTCTTCAGAACAGTTAAAACAGCTTCAGGTTGAAGTTACTAGAAAAGTAAAAGCAAATGTCGATCAGGAAGTAGTTTTTACTATTGCAGGATTTGTGCAAGAGTTTATTACAGCAAATAATAATGGAATTCCGAATGTGGTTATACAGCCGTCTTTTCATGAGCAAATGTTGAGCAGAAATGAACAAATGTCAAAGGTTCGAAATTTATACTATTTGGAATTTATAAACTTTTTGGATCAAATTATTAAAATATTTATTTTTAGATTCAACAAGAAAAAGAAATGGAGAAAATTAATATAGCTAAGCAAATAAAGGAGCAAGAAAACTTGAATTTATTACAAAAAATTGAACAAGAAACACAGAGGCAAAAAGAGAAAATAGAAGTCGAAAGACAAAAGAGAAAACTATTAACTCGAGAATTAAAGTGCAATGATCATAATTCAATGCAATTTACAACTATTGATTTTGATTCGCTGATAATGTTGGATCCTGACGATTCACAAGTATTTATTCTTGAAAATTTTAAAACTTTTTTTTAAAACAAATGCTTTAATTAATACATCTTATAATTATAGTGTGTACCATTTAAATCCGTAATGCTTGGCCCATCTATTGGCAAGGGTAAGTACAAAAAAGATAAAGAGGAAGTTTATTTTATTTATTAATAGAAATTTGATTTAATTTAATTTAGGTCCAATTGGTACAACATATATAGTCCAAGCTACAAATTTTCAAATTAAAGAATCATCAACTCCTTTGAGGCATATATTAGCTCTTAAAGATATTGAAATAACTAATCCACATTATTTAGAAGTTGATGGCAAGAGAAAGGTAAGTTAAACATTTTATTTTTTACACAGATTATGATTATAATTGTTTTTTTCTAATTAACATATTGATAAAAATAGCTTGAAGAAATAGAACAAGATCTTATTAGACTGAAAAATCTATGTCACCCGAACGCTGTTATTATTTATGAATCAGAACTCAAAAGATGTTTGACCGGATGGAATTTATATATTCTTATGGAATATGCAATGGGTGGAACTCTCGTCGATTTATTGAAAAAATGCGGTGTTGTAAGATTATCATTAGCAAAAGAATATATGAGACAACTATTGACAGCTTTGGAGTATATACATAACAATAATTTTGTGCATAAAGGTAATTGGTAGTGGGATAATAGTAAATGTTAGAGTAGCTGGTAGCCCTTCGGCAAAGATGGACAGTGCCATTTGTGATACTAATATTGCAGCGCCCCTAGTGTTTACATGATATTGTCCTGCAGTGCGAAATCAGTAAGTTAACGATTTAATTTAATGATATTTAGATATCAAGGCTTCAAACATATTGTTTATAGAAGTCCCTGGATCAGAAGATTTTATTGCCAAATTATCCGATATTAATTATCACAGGAAGTTACTGGGTATTGTATATGTGTTATTTAACGCAATCTCAATAAACAGAATATTAAGAACGGACGATTAATTTATTATCGAACTTATCAATTTCTCGGCTATTATGTATTTAATTTATAAAAATGTTTAGATATGCACAAGGAATATCCATTTACTCAAAATTCATACCCGGAAGAAGTAAATAAATGGTTAATATTATAAAATTTTATAATTGAATTTATTATTAATTTTATCTAAATTAATATATTTTATAATTTTGCTTTAGGCTAGCTCCAGAACAAGAATCGAAACCTAACTTTTATTCTAGGTAATCGGTATAATCATTTTTTATTGATCAAAATAATTTCTTATCGTTTTTCTAATTATTTAGGAAAACTGACATTTGGTACATGGGAATAATTTTTGTACAAATGTTGTTTGGATTAAAGACAACGCAATATTATGAAACATTGGATTGCCTCCTTGGGTCTTGTATGTTAATTTATAATAAAATTTCTTATCAATATCTATTAGCATAGTATGATTTGAACGTTGATCTTATATTTATTTAGCCGAACACGAAATACCAGATCCTGTAAAAAACATTTTAAAAAGCATGCTTCAAATGTAAGCAAATTATTCGGGTTTTTTTAATTTTTTTATTTGGGATTAATAGATTGAATCTTAATTTAAATCTAGAGATCAAAGAAAAAGACCGACTCCATTAGAATTACTGAACAGTTCTTTCTTTGCCGAAGGAACAGCTTTTAGTAAAGATTCTGTTACAATGATAGATCCTTCTTTAAAATATATGATGTCACAAGGTTTGTTGTATGATTTGAATTTAAAAAAGTAAATTGGTATCTTGATTAATTCTTATTTTAATAGGTCAGCGGAGATTATCAATTCCATTTTCATTTAATAAAGGAAATCATAATGAAATAGTCGGTGGTTTTGGTGGTAAGTTATCTCATCATGCTATATCGCCGCCTACATCAACACAACATGTTTCGTTTTCAAGATATAAGCTCGACTTTGAAGAACTTGCTTTCCTTGGTAGAGGTACGTGTTAATATTTAATAAACCATTTATTATAAGTTTTAAATACATACGTTTATGCATATATTTTTTAAATTTAGGCGGATTTGGTGAAGTTGTCAAGGCTAGGAATAAAATAGATGGAAGGTATGTTAAAGTACACAGTCATTCTTGATATAACGGATCAATCCATTACATTAATCAAATTTTCTAAAAATTCGCTATATCGATTATTGTCCGTTATATCTAGAATTAATGTGTATATTTAGTTTATGCACGGTAAGTATTTGTGAAGTATTAAAAATTTATTATTATTAGATATTATGCAATTAAGAAAGTGCGACTTAATCCAAATAATATTGAGAAAACGAAAAAAATTTTGAGAGAGGTTACAACATTATCACGGTTACATCATCAATATGTTGTAAGATATTATACAACATGGTTTGAAGGTAAAATTTTTTTTTTTGTGAATTTATTCTTGTGAATTTGTGTTTATAGTTTAAATGTTAAGTGAAAAATAATTTAAACAGATTCTGATAGCAGTTGGAATGATGCTGAGTCATTCGTTGAAGACATTACATTAACAGGTGATGAAGAATCGTCATCTTCTAAAGCTAATGATGTAGACTATCAAGATTTAGATGATGATTTTGATTTAATGTTGGAGGCTTCCTCAAATCGTGGATATTCACAAATACATTTTGGTGAATCATCGTCATCTGATAGCAATGATGAATTCGAATTACAAAACGAAGATTCTCCAAAAGAAGTAGGAGGGTATGGTGCTAGAAATAGAACTCCTGGACCAGGAAAAAAGAATAATTCAAAAGAGGAGAAAACAAGAATTCTTTATATTCAAATGGAATATTGCGAAAATAAAACGCTAAGAGATATTATTGATACAGGAATGGAAGAAGAAGAAGGATGGAAGTAAGTTGGTGAACTAATTTTTTAATTTTTATAATGAGTTTTATTTATTTAAATTTGTTTTTTAAAAAAATTAGGATTTTTAGACAAATCATTGAAGGACTTGGTATTTTGAGTTCCTTATTTATGTTTATATGATTATAATATTAAACTAACTTTCTTGTTTTAAAAATGCTTTTGTTGTAGCTCATATTCATAGACAGGTACATAATAATTTGATGCATTTAAATTATTAAATCATTTTTATTAATTCGGATTTTTTTCTTGTTTTATTATCAGGGAACGGTAATTGATTATATCGCGTTTTTAAATTTCATTTCCTTGACGCTCGGTTATTAATATATTTATTAATAAATAGATTCATCGTGATTTGAAACCTAGCAATATATTCTTGGATGCTAATGGTGATGTCAAAGTATGTTTTTAGTCTAAATTTGTTTATTTATAATCATAATTTCTTATTCATCTTTTAAAAAAAATGTGAATAAGATTGGAGACTTTGGATTAGCAACAACAAACAATGCTATATTTGATCCTGGTTCGTTTAGAAGTATTCAAATGGGCAACGAGGATTCTATGACTGGAGGCATGTAAATAGTTTATTATTTAATTTCTATTACTGTTTATCTTATTTTGTTGTTATTTTAATAATTAGGCATCGGTACAACTTTATATGTCGCCCCAGAAGTCGCTAGTAACGTTACTAATGTGGTTAATGGCACGCGTTATAATCAAAAAGGTATTTAATGGTTGAGAATTTCAACATTGTTAATTTATTGTACGTCATATTGATATCTTTATCTGTTTCATTTAGTTGACATATATTCCTTGGGTAAGTGTCTGTCTGATCTGACCCCATCTAGATATTTTTATTTTTTTTTTGTTACTGAGTATCATTTTTATTTAGGGATAATATTTTTCGAGATATGTTATAAATTTTCTACGGAAATGGAACGTCGCATGGTAAGAATATAATTTGTACGATAATTTAATTATATTTAATCAGTACATTATCAATCAATGTTAAATAAAAAATTTATTATTCATATTATTTATCAAAGACAATAATGAATTTACGAAAACCTGAGATAACCTTTCCGACTGAATTTATAACCACCAAAAATCAAAATAAAATGAAGTTGATTAGATGGTGTTTACAACACAATGCTAAAAATCGTCCTACAGCTTTAGAAATATTGAAGAGTGAATTATTGCCATCAAATATTGAGGACGAACATTTGCAAAATTTTCTTAGAGAATTAGGTTTGTATTATTTTATTATTGTTATTTATTATAAATGAAAAAATTTTTTTTTTTTAGGAAAAAAAAAGTTTGACAATGTGTACACCAAATATATTTAATATATTTTAACAAATTAGCGAAACCAAACACACCGCACTATCGGCGGTTGATGTCAAATTTATTTACTCAATCGTCCGATATATCGAAAGATTATACATACGATATAAATTCGGTAGGTAAAATGAAACTCTCACTTTCAATATTTTTTATTAGATATGTATTTAACACCCGTCTTTCCTTAATAGGGAAATAACTTTGATCAACTTAGTACATTATTAACATATATTAGAGTTCGAGATCATATGATAAAAACATTTCGACATCACGGTGCCGTAGAGTTGAATACACCGTTGTTAATGCCAAAATACAATCTTTATGAGGAAGATAAGAAAGCTGTTTATTTAATTGATGCTGATGGTGGTCTTGTACAGGTAATATACATATTTTTTTTTAAAGAAAAAAAAAGTATTTATTAAAAGTTATATTTAAAACTGCCAATTAACTTTACTTTTAGTTACCTTATGATTTAACTGTTCCATTTGCGAGATACATTTCTAGAAACAATATAACAGACTTAAAAAGATACACATTTGATCGTGTTTACAGGTAATTAATTTATGCCTTGTTTTTAAAAGATTAAACTCAAACTAAAGTATAATATATTTAGAGAGAGTATTGTTGGATGTCAACCACGTATAATCGATGAAGTTGACTTTGATATAGTTCATAGTTATCCTGCACCCATGGTTGCCGAAGCAGAGATAATAAAGATCGTAGATGAAATTCTTTTGGAATTCCCTCCAATTAAATCAATAAATTATGTATTTTACGTGAATCATGCAAATATATTGCAAATAATATTTGATTGTTGTAGAATTCCCGAGGAATTAAGTAGAGGAGTTTGTGGACTTCTTGGACAATTAGATAAGAAATACAACTTTTCACAGATTAAGGCTCAATTAATGAATAAATATAAATTATCCAAAATGATGCTGGATGAGTTGGCATTATTTGATATTAAAGGTATTTTCATTATTTCTAAAAATAATTTATATTTCTACATAACATATACTCCTTTATTTTTAGGTGATTTGGAATTTGTATCAAGTTCTCTTGAGAAATTAATACCATCACCTTCCATGAAATCGCAAATAAGAGAAGTTTTTAAAGGTTTTAAACGGCTATTGGATTACACAAAATCTCTTGGTGTTAACCATGAAATAATTTTTGTTCCATTATTAGTGTAAGTGTTCTTTATGATGATAATTTTTTTCTACACATAATTTTAGTTTTTTTTTACATATTTGTCTTTATTCCTTAGGTATAATTGGCATTATTATAAAAATGGAATAATATTTCAAGTTGTAAATGATAATAACCGTAAAGATGTTTTAGCAGGAGGAGGAAGATATGATTGGCTAATACAACAATTTCGACATCCTACCATTGTAAGCGGGAAAGGAAGGGCCAAACAAATTTACGGAATTGGCGTTAGTATTGCTATGCAAAAAATTGTTTTTGCGTTGGAAAATTATCAAAAAGCAATATTACATTCAAAGAAAGTTGAGGAGGAAAAGAACCTAGGCTTTTGGGCCCCTAGAAAGGTGTGAAAGAAAAGAAATATTAGCTTATTTTTTTAATTCGTTTGTTTATTGTTAATATGTTTTGTGTCTCTCTCTAGTGTGATGTGTATGTAGCAAGTTTTGGAAAAGTATTATTACAAGAAAGGTTGGACCTTGTAAGAGAGTTATGGGCTCATAATATTAAAGCAGATTTTATGTATGAGGAACGAACAGATCTTACACCTGAAATTTTGACAACTAAATGTAGAAATCAAGGAATTAATTGGATAGTTATAATGAAATATAAAATTCAAGACACAACAAGCGCTTCAAGAGATGCTTTAATGACTGTAAAGATAAAAAATCTAATTAAAAAAACCGAAGAAGAAGGTGATAAAGTCTCCTTTGGAATTGTTTAATTTTATACTTTTTTTTATGCTTATCTAAATTTTTTTTTTTGATTATTAGTCCTTCGGAGTGAAATATGTATGAAATTGAGTTCCGAGACGATGAGAACAGATTTAATTGCACAGACTGATTATTGTTAGTTTTTCAATTAACTCATTTTATTTGTTTTTTTTTTAAAAAAAAAAAAATTTTTTATTTGTTCTTTCCTAATCCATATAATTTTATTTTTTCTTTAGTATCAGCGCACGATTATACAAGTACAAGTCTTTCAACGTCACCGGAATCTTCAAGTCGTTTATCAATAAGTGTTGTTGTTCCTCCGACACAAAAGAATAACAAAAAAATGAAACATAAACAGAAAAAGTTGCTTATGGATAAAGGTAATATAAGATCAAATTTTTATATTATTATAGCGCATTTTAAATTTTATTCTTTTAAATTTTTAGCACATGATAATATATCGGGCGTCGTGGAACAGATTAAATATAATAGTGTACCTGTTTTAGCTGTAGATTTAAGTAAAGAATTACTGAGGAAAATGTCTGATTGTAATGTATTAGAGGATGAGTCACTCAAGAATAAAAGTAAGTATTTTTTTTCTTCTACATTAATTATTTATAAATTTTTTATAATTCTTATTTTAATTTGTTTCTAAAAGTACTGGATATTGCGCCACTTCATCAAAAAGAATATGTTCTTGAAGTTCAGGATATACTTAAAAAACAACGAAATCAAGGCCATAAACATGTCTGGTTACATTCACATAGGGATGATTTTGGAATATTGTATCAATTTTTTAATTAATTTGTATAACAAAAGCTAAAATTTCCGTTATACTTAGATAGTAATTTTTGGGAATGAATATATGTACTTATGATCAGTAAATTATTTATCTAAAAAAACTATTTATAGTAAAATTAAATTATTATATTTTCCAATTTTCTTGATAATCTATTTAATAGATTATTACATTTTCAACTAAAAAAACGATGGTTGTTCCTATAAAAGGACAGAAAGCGCGTCAATTATTGAACAATAAAATGGGTCAAAAAAAAAATTTTTTTCGCAAAAGGAAAAAATTTTGTTATATATTTTATTCTAGTCATGATTGATAATGAGCAATATATTCTTAATCTCTTAAAAGAAAAACTAGAAAATCCACACAATAGACAACTCGCTGTAAAATTTACGCAAGAAGGCGTAAATTATTTTCTGGAAATAAATAAAGAAAATAAGCATCAACACTTTCTATGTTGTCCGAAATATATTAAAATCGTAGTTGAATTATTTCCTGCTTTAGTCGTTGAAGAAGAGAATTTTATCGTATTTCGAAATATTTTGAAAAATCATCTTTTGATATGTTTCGATTGTGTCGAAGCTTTTCATATTAATGCTAAAAAATTGCATCAACGGTAAATAAATATAAATAAGTAAATATACATAAAAGTATATACTAAATACATTTGTTCATTTATTTTTATTTTTAACTGATTTAAATTAACGTTCATAATTTCTTATTTATTAGTCATAAATCAATATATGTAACAAATTTTGAAAATAACAATATAGACACATTCTTCGAAAATCTTGGAAAATGGCAAATAAATCGAATCATAGCGGCATTAAACAATATCGAAGAAAAAATTAAGACTGATGATTCTAACGAAATAAATTTGCCCGTGTTTTTTGAGTTACTTTTGAACTTCAAATGCCTGCAGAATAACAAAATTAATGAGCTCCTTATCATTGTTTTGTCAACTTTAAAACAACAAGGAAAGTTTGTTAAATTGACGAATAGATGCATGCCCGGATTATTATTATGTGCTTTACATGAGAATCAAGAGGTTAGAAAATGGGCTTGGATATCATTTCAAAACATTAATCATGAGATAAAAGCTAAAGAATTTGAGGAATTTGAGTTTGATATTATCATGGACAATGTTTTAAAGAAACTTGTGAGATTTGATGAAAAACAAGATTTTAATTATCCTTTTACTAAAGATATTGTAGAATTCTGGAAGGGATTTAGAAGAATCCTTTCCCGTTTAGAAAATAAAATTTTATGTAGTCAATATTTTATCAAGCCAATTATATATACTTATTGGAAAAAATGTAATCATAATCAAGAATCCTTATTGACCGAATTATTAAAAGCTCTAAATATGCTTTTAGAGAAATTAAAAGAAGATTTCTGGACAAATTATGAACAGTGGAAGGTTAAAATTCTTGACATATTCGAAACATCTAGTTTTCAATATCTCACGAGGGTTCATTCAAAAAAAATATTTTTGTTAACTTGGATTAAATCTTACATGATTTCAGTCTTTTCTTCTAACAATTTTGTAAATATATTAGATAAAGTGTTGGATATTCTTATGAAAGAATCTCAAAAATCGGATTGTGATAATGGATATAGAATCCTTTGTTACGATACGATTTTAGAGATAATTATTCAAACTTTATCAATAAATAATAATTATGTCTATTATCAATTTTACCTTGATTACTCTTCAAAAAGCTCAAAGTTTAAAACAATCTTAGATAATATTATGAGAAATTTTTCGCATGAGGATATTAAAAGGAATATGCTGAGTTTGGGAATGTCCGAAATGAAATCAGAATTACTTAATAAACTTAAGGAAGATCATAAGAGAAGGTCCGCGAAATATTTAAAAAGAAAAGTACGCGTAGTTGAAGCTCCCTCAAATAAAGAAAAAAATCAATGGATGTTACGTTTTCAAAAACAGAAAGATGATGAAGCGCGTTTGATGCCAAATGTGAGCCTTTTCTACAAGAAGATATTATCTTTAAATTATACCGCAAGTAGCGAATTACCTCCAAAGTCTTGCTTAAGTAATTATAAATCGATTCCAAATACATTTTTATCAGTCGAACATTATGTGCAAATTTTTGAGCCGTTTCTTATTTTGGAATGTTGGCAGAATTTGGTAAATTCAAAAGAAAAAGCGAATTATGAAGATCAAATGGACATTTTTATAGAAAACGTTTGTATGATCGATGATTTTATAGAGGTTTCGTTCAATTGTGAACAACACAATAGGGATCTCTTTTTGGAAAGTGATCTGTTTCATATTCAGTACGAAGCTTCAGAGAAAGAATCTTTACAATATAACATTCAAAATTTGGTTATAGTTAAAAATAATAAATTATTACTTTACTTGAATGATTTTTCTCATGACGTTCGACGTTTTTTATTTCGAGATAGTAAATGGAAGGCATATCGAATTATGAGGTTAGTGATAATATATTCAATCGTGCTTTATTTTATTTCTTTTTCTAAACCATTTTTTAAAAAAAGATTTTTTATTCCCTCTTTTTTATCTCGAAGTTTAACGTCAGTAACTCGGGAATATGCAGCTTTAATTTCCATGTCGAAATTTTCACTAAAGAATCAAATTATTAACCCAAAAATTCCTATTACAACATCATCATCGTCTACTCAAAGACTCGAACATTACAAAAAGAATTTTCATGTTAATCATTTACAGGCAGAAATTATTGGGAAAATTCTGGACAACGATTGTGGTTTTTCATTAATTAAAGGTCCACCAGGAACCGGAAAATCAGAAATGGTTGTTGGTTTAATTTCTGCTTTAAGAGAAAATTCAGATGTTCAAGGAACGTGTTTCATATGTGCGCCTAGTAATTTAATTGTTAATATACTGGTTAAGAAATTAAAGGCCGGAATATTTGATTCAGCAGGAAATCTTGTTAGGGTTAATATTGTATATTTGGGACGTTTAGGTTCTATCACAAATGATATGAGAGATATATCCTTGGATTTTTTGGCCGAAAAAATGATGTCGGAAGTAAGAGGAGATGACAAAGATTTATCATATTATAAAGGAAAAATATTGGAAGAAGCACACATAATATGCTCCACATTGATTGAAAGTGGCCATGAAATATTGTCTACTTTAAATATTAATTTCAGCACGCTCATAATTGATAATGTGACTCAGGCAACCGAGCTAAGTTCACTAATACCTTTAAAATATAATCCAAAGCGTGTTGTATTAATCGGAGATCCAAATCAGTCGTCACCAACAGTCTTATCAAAAATAGCAAAGCAATTTTCTTATGATCAAAGTTTATTTACTCGCATACAAAAAAATTGTCCATCATCAGTTAATACACTAAAAATTCAATATAGAATGCATAGAGAAATAAGCAAATTTCCCAATCAATATTTCTACGATTCACTTATTAAAAATGCTGATTATTTATTACAAAAGCGAAATCGACCATGGTACCGAAATCAATTCTTTTCGCCTTACAGATTTTTTAATGTCGAGAGAATAAGGAATGAAAAAAATAACTCAGAAGCAAAAATTATTTCTCAAGCATGTAAGAGATTAATTAAGGATTTTTCTCAAGTAAATGTAAGCAAAATTTTTAATTGAGATCAATTTTATTTGTTTGATTTAATTAATTTAATTCATTCCTTTATTAAAATAAAGTTTGAAGGTCGAATTGGTATTATCATTCCGGATAAAGGTCAAAAAGTTGATTTTATAAAAGAACTTACGAAAGATACATTTATTAAATTCGAAATTGATACACTGGTAAAACTTATTTTCTATTTGCAATATTATTTCTTTTTATTTTATTTTATTTTTATTTATTGTATTATTTGTTATAAATTAAGGATGCGTTTCAAGGTCAAGAGAAAGATATCATAATATTATCATGTTTTTGCGCTATCGATGGTAAATATCATAATTTTATACCTAATAAATAATATAGATATATTAATATTTAAAACTTTTATAGAGAACATTGCTGAATTTTTGAGAGATTCAAAAAGTTTGAATGTCGCCCTTACTCGTGCAAAAAGTTCTTTATGGATTTTTGGTTCAGCGAAAATTCTTGTGCAAAGCGATGTCTGGAAAGCATTAATTGAAGATGCCAAGGATCGTGGATATTATACAGAGGTTCGTCTTAATATGATTTATTTCTTAAACAATTTACATGAAAAAATGAACTTTAACCATTAACTTTATTAGGCATTCAATAATATGTTTTCTGGGGTGGACAGTATACCTGAAGATGATTCACTTATGTTAGAAGAGAATATAGAAAATGATAATGGACCAAATAACCGATCTATATCGTTACAATCGGGACTTCTAGTTCAATTTAACGATCCGATTCCACCAGAAGAATCGCATTTTCGTTCACCTAATCGTAATCATAATGTATATCATGAACGAAGATCAGTACATCAAAGGAGAGGTTTTTCCGGAAATCATCGTCGAAGATATTCTCCAATTAAAGTTGATATTCGCGAACGCCTTTCGTTTGGTGGGCATCGATATCATGATAAAAGAAGCGAATGTGACCCAAGTAATTATCATTACGATGAATGTTATTCGTTAGGACTATCACAATCATCAATAAGGGGGGATTATGATAATGATGAAAGAAATTCGAGATTACAAATAAATGAAACTAATATAAATAATGATTATAGAGAAGATTATAATGAACATTATGATGAAATGGTTATCGACCGTTCATCATCGCCCGAAGAGGACTCGAAACACAGAAGATTTAAAAACGAGAAAAAGACTCAAGTTTACCACAATTATGATAAAGATCGTAGTCCTCAAAGTCATTTAGAATAATGTGATGGTCAAGAAAATTATTATTGGAAAAGAAACGTTATACCGTCAATTGACCATAATAATGAAGAATCTTATCTTCAGAGTTGGGGAATAAGGCAATATTAACATATGGAACATGAAAATATGATTTACTCATAATACCAATTTTTACAGAAATAAATTACGTATCACTCATTAATATCACTATTTTATATACAGTAGATACTAATATAGAAGGGATCCAAATTAAGAAATTTAACAAAATTTTTAGAAATAACTTTGCTCGAGATGTCAACATTTCTATTTACATAAATTATTTCTCGCAATTAGGTAAAAGAATAGAAATGTGATTATTTTGTAATGTGAATTATTGGCTAGGAATCCTTTTGCACTACATGATAAATCAAAATAATATTCTTTTTATTTTTTTAAGAAATCAAGAATAATGTCTAGGCATGAGTAAAAAAAAAATAGGTTAAAATCATGTTATTATAAATCATTTATAACTATAACTGTTTTCAGTTTATCCGTGATCTGTTGATTCAGATCAACCTTCAATATCCCGAATTCTGAATGATTTAGATGGTGATTTTCAATTTTTGAACCTTCTATTTATTTTAAATTTAAAACTAGACATTTTTTGGTAAATTTCTTTTATTAACATTTAAACCATGACTATTGGGGAATGATTCACGTAAATGAAATAAAAAATTATTAAATTGTTTTAGATTATAATAAAGAAGGTAATTTTATCTGGAAGGATGAAATTGAAGTAAACATTTAGAAATTTGAATTGCATCAAGAAACTAGTTAGTAAATTACCAAATTCACTCATAGAATAGCGAATAACAGTTAATAAAATCATGAATCGATGTACGATACTGCAGATGAATTTAGTAATTCTTTAGTATTGTGTGATTCGGGCATTCGTTAAAACCTGACAATGTTTATCAAGTGGCTTCACAGAAATTACTACCGTGAGCAATAGGCGAATATCCTTGTTTCATTTTATTTACTTTACTTTATTAACAATTAGAACTATCGTAATTAATTATTTCTATTCCTTATCCGATTCGCCAAATAATTCAGTTAACCTATCACACCATTCTAACACGATACTTTCAAGATTATTTATACTAGGTCTAACAGAAGGATCTTGAGCCCAACACATTTTAATC
The DNA here is from genome assembly GCA_021464525.1 of Rhizophagus sp. LPA8_4_AMF. Lineage (NCBI taxonomy): Eukaryota > Fungi > Glomeromycota > Glomeromycetes > Glomerales > Glomeraceae > Rhizophagus > Rhizophagus sp. LPA8_4_AMF. Next base: position 19,429 of record JADRCO010000555.1, read on the forward strand.
ACTTCATTATATATATTAGGAGCATTATCACTCAATTTTGGTCTTTCTCCTTGACAAATATTAACAGTTAAAATCATATCATGTTGTTTGTCTTTAAATGGAAATTCACCTGTACTTAATTCACACATTACAATACCAACACTATAAATATCCGAAGCTTGAATGTATTCTTTACCTTTTAAAACCTCAGGTGCTAAGTAAGGTAGAATACCATAAATTTTTTCTTTTTCATTTTTATTTCCAGTAGGAGCCACAGGTCTTGTTAGACCGGATATTGGAAGATAAGCGATTAATAATTTCCCTTCATTATTTCTGGAAAGGAGAATGTTTTTACTGTGGATGTCTTTGTGCATAAAACCTTGTTCATGAATTGTTTTTAGATCACGGAGAAATGAGGAAAGAATTAATAGTTTTTTATTCCAATTGAGAGATGAAAAATTGCTATCAAGATAATCATGTAAATCCCCTTCTTCCGCATATTTAATTATGGAAATATAATTATTCGAGGGATCTTTGGTAATTCCATAAATTGGCAAGAATTTATCAGGAGATTTATTGTAGCAAATATAATGATATTGAACCTGTTAATAATAATTTTTTAATTTAAATTACAGATTATAATAATTAATAATAATTTAGCTACTGCGCCATTAATGAATATCTAAAATCACATACTTGATTTAAAATCGAAGATAATTCCTTTTCCCAATTAATTATTTTAAGCACAACCTTTAAAGGACCAACTCTTTTTTGTTCTTGTTTATCACCAATAATTGGACCATTAATCCATTTTGCGATACGAATATTTGAAATTCCTCCACTTGCAAGAGATTTTATATTTTCAAATTGTTCGTAAGGTATCCATTCAAAATTTTGTGAATTTGATAAATTTTCTTGTATTTTGATAATAAAATTATCAATAACTTCGTTACCTGAAGTCATTTTTAAAGGAAAAAAAAAAATCATATATTTTATCTGTTTCGAATTTTTTTTTTTTTTCGGTATTTTTATATGAAAAAATGTGATTTAGAAGAGATTTACGTGTCACACCCAAATTTTAAATCCATATTAAGAAGAAATTTCATCGATCAAAAACCATTTGCACGACCAATTTATGTAATATTTATTCTAAAAAGAGAAATGAAATTTCGATTTTAGGAACATTGTTTCAAAAAAGTTAATTCTTTGTATAAAATAAAAAATTCATTATTAATAAAATACGGGAAAAATCAAATTAAGTATTATTCATATATTATTCATTGTTTTACTTTCCATTAAAAAAAAAAATATAATACAATCACTTAGACAAATTCTTTTTAAAATTTTAAACAAATGATCATGAAACACTTTTTTTATCATAAAATGACAAGTGAAATTTGTGAAACTGTTATATTACAAAAGCAGGTTTATTGACAAATAAAGCTTCATTTTTTTTTTACAATTGATAATTTAGATAACGAATTTTTTTTATTTTATTTTAATTTTTTTTTTTATGTATTAGCTTTTATTAAAATTACAAAAAGGAAAATTTCAGAGTTTTACAAAAAGAATGTTCTTTCATGTCTTAATGAATAATAAAATCGCCTAAAAAAACTATTTTACAAACATTTACAAATCAAAGGAATATTCCCTTTTTAAAAAATATTTTTTTTTTTCGTTTCCATTTATATATTTTTTGCAGGAAATTTTTTTTTTTTTGGTTCTAATATTCACTTAATTCGCTTTATAATTTCTTTCGGACTTCTTTAATCTTTTTATATATTAATTTGTTTCAACTCTACTTTTTTTAATGTCGAAGGTAGCGGCACGTGATGGAGATCAATCCGTGGTCTCGCAATTAGTAGAGATTCCATCTCTCAAAACGCTAACGAGGCCAACAACAGGTCTTACGTAAACTGCATACAAGACCGACGTGGCAATACTAGCAGAAACGGTAATGGTGTTGTATAATGGTTTAACCACCAATGTACTTACAAGGGTGCCCTTCGAATAAATCTGTGGTGATTGTGACGGATTGGCTTGAATCAATGTCATTCGATTCTGATCCTCATCCTGAGTTATTCTCAATCGAGAACCATTTCCATTTGTTAACAATAATTGTCGACTTTCCCCACTCCTACAAAAATCAAAAAAAAAAATAGTTAGTTAAAGAAAGAAAAGAATGAAAGAAAAAACTCGTAAAACTTTTTTACAAAAATTCATTGAAATATAAATCTTACGCACAACTGTCCCACAACAGATTTTAGAAGAATTATTTCATCATTTTGTCTATCAATCTTTGTTTCTAAACGTTTAATAGTTTCTTCAAACATTTTACTAACGCTTGTACCATCAACTTCGTCTTTTTGTACATTAACTTTTGATTCTAAGCGTTGCATCGCTTCTGTCATACGTTTAGAAAGGTCAATTTGTTGTTGCATAATATGTTTCATTGAATTATATTTAGTAATTTGAATATCTTGTTCGGAAACTTTAACGTTATTCAAGGATTTATTAATTTCTTCAAGTTCTTGCAACTATAAAATATTAGTTTTAACAAATTTAGTCGAGTTCATTTCATAAGTAACTGTATGCACTCCATTCAAAAAAAAAAAGTGATTATTATAATGCTTACCGTTTTGGTGCTGTTGCTACCATAACCATTCTTTTGTTGTTCAATGGTATTTGTGATTGTATCATCACTGTTTCGTTTTCTAAATTCAACATAGTTCGACTTGATATTATTAGTTGAAATAGTAAGAGGTACAACGTTCCTTTCCTTTCCTTCATAAGATTTCGATCTATTAATAGAATCAACAGCATTATTCTGATCAACCTGATCTTCCTTTTCATCTTCAAATTCGACCTGGTTTCGATTATCGGAATTATTAGTGATTTCAGGTTCAATAGGTGTGACAATAAGTCGAGGGGTTATAGGAGTAGTAGGAGAACCGGAATTATATTCAGATTCATGTTTGTTATTAACATTATTATTAAAGGAACTTGTGGATGAAATGGTCGATTGAACATTATCAACGGGGCTATAATCAGTACTTTTAGGTGGGAAAGGATTATCAGTTCCGTTAATGATTTGAGGGGATTCAACATTGTTATTGTCATTATTATTATAATTATTATAATTATTACTATTATTATTAATATCATTATTACTATTTTTATTACCATGACCCTTTTTTGGACTTTTAATTATAGTTTCACCAGGTTCAAGAAAACTATCTTCAAATATATCTTGTGTTTTTGGAGATGATTTATTTTCAAAAAATTTACCAAGGTTAACACTGATACGGTTTACTATTTTAGATGATTTGTCTTTCTCTAAACTTTCGGAATTACTACTTTGTCTAGATTTTGTCCCTTTCTTTGAGGTAGTATCATTTTCAGGTTTTTCATCATCTTCAGAAAAGAAAATGTAACTATGTCTCTTTGTATCACTATTAGATGAAGTACGAGAAGTAGGACGGACCTGCTTTTCACTTTCAACTGTATTATTACGTTTACTATTATCCTTATCTTTATTAAAGATTCCTGATAGAGTACGAACCAAACCTTCAGAATGTTTTTCTTTTTCTTCTTTTTCTTCTTTTTCTTTATCATCCTTCTTAGGATTTAACAAACTTATAAAACTATTACGTTTCTTGCGTTTAGGAGAAGAAAGGTTTCTTTCTTCTTTGTTATCCTCAAAACTGATTTTTTTTGACTCATCAACAAAAGAAGAAGCCGAAGAGGAATAATTATCCTTTGATGTTTCAGAAGAGTTATCGACATCATCTTCATAAATATTATTATTATTAACATTAGTTTCGTAAGTTGCCATACTTTTTTTTTTTATCTTAAATAATAGAAAAAAGAAAAAAGAAAGAATGAGAGGATTTAACTCTTAATTTTATTATTTGTTATTTATTTTTTGGTATTTATTATTTGTTTCGTTCTTTCGTTTTTTTTTTTTTTGGTTCAAAGAAAAAAAAAAGTCGGAGGAAGGGAAAAAAGCGTGTACTCTTTTTATAATAAATGTGGATACGAAGTTACGAGAAAGTACGTTTGACCACATAATATATAATTTAAAGTATATCGGATAAAATTAAATTAAGAAAAAAAAGATTCCAGCCACTAAATTAAAATGGTTAAGATTTTCATTTAATATATATAATAAAGCAAAAATATATAAGTTAAGTACATGTCATGTAATATCCGAATGTGTAATTTTGTAAAACATTTGCTTTTATTGGCGGGAAATTGATCCACAATTTAAAAAAAATAAATAAAATATATTTGATTTATTGGAACGTGCATATAATTATATAAATTGATGGTTATATAGCACATAAACATTATACTCATTTGATATACATCACATTTGTTATCAAAAAATCAAAAAAGTTTATTTTTTTATATGTATATAATAATCTTAGTTTAGCTAAAGAAAAAAAAAATAATAATAAATGAAAAATAAAGATTATCAGATAAAATTTTTTTGAAACAAATATTCACAAATTAAGCTTAGTAAAAAAAAAAATATGTTTCAAAATTATTCTAAAACGAATAGTCAGATATTTAAGTAAAAAACGTAAATGTGAGGTTTTTTTTTTCTGAACAAAGAAATCTTTTTCTGGAATTATAAGGTAAGAAAAATTTATCCGGTTCGATTTTAGAAAATAAAGTTGGTTTAAAAAAGATCTGGAAGAACGTGCGAGCATTATCAATCAAAAAAATTATTATTTTTATGGCTGAGCATTGACCACTCTTTTCACTTCACACTTATTCATATATTGTCAACTAGTCTTGTGACTTATTAAACTATAAGTGTGTGGGAAATATAAGGTTCAATCAAGGGTTTACTATTAAAATTTTCCTTTTTCATTTCAAAACTTTTGTAAATCTTTCTAAATTCGATTAGGAAAAATAATAAGGACTAAAAATATACTCATTGAAGTTTTACTTGGAAAAGAACAAATCCGGCGTTATCATTGCAGATTATAAACATTGGTTTTCATTCGATTGTTCTTTCACATTCATATCTACCAAAATATTTATTCTTGGATATATGCTGCATTTTATTCTTTAACTTAAAAATTTCTGAGGCGTAAAAAAATTCAATAATAAAGTTGCAACAATATCATGTGAAAAGTTGATCAAAAAACTTGAAATTTGTTTGTGCGTAAAAAAAAATTTCATTAAGGACTTAATCTAATACATATCATATATCATATAAGTAATAGATGCTCGTGTGTGCATCATGTGGGCATTTGTACGCATCATCGCTCATCTTTTCGTGTGTGAAATGTTCATCCATCTAATGGAATGAATCATCGAAATCTTTCGGTGATATCTATCTGCTTATATTTATGTATGCGCCTAGAATCACAGAACTATCAAATGTACTTACTTGTATGCATATTCTTAATATGGGCTTTAGATTGAAATTTGGCTAATTTCTTAAAAAGTTGTGACAACTTGTGACAAGTATGATAACGAGTTTGCTTAAATTTCGATATAAATGTATATACAGTATAAGTATAAAATATACCGTATATAATATATATATTATATATACTAATAATAAATATAGTGTATTATATATATACTGTCAAAAAATGACACAAAATTCTGATATTCATTTTACCTGTTACACTTAAAATTCAGTATTATCCAGAATTTATTGTCTAAAATTCACATAATAAACATAATGGAATTGCGTGTAATGTAAAATAACTAAATTATGTAATTGTTATCTATCTGCGTACAAATTTTTCTTTTCAAATCTTGGTTGTAATCCGGTTATGCACAGTTTTCGCATATGAAAGTTTGAAAAGTTTTATCACGTTATCATACGATCTGCATATCACAAAATTTGGAATTTCAAATGATAAAGTAATTTTTATTAATTAATGAACATAATCAGCATATATTGCTTATATTGCTAAAAAGTCATTATGATATCATTTCACGATTAATTTAAAAGTGCATTATAATAATTTGAAAGTTCGAGTGATTAATGATGTAAGAAAATTTAGTTTTTTATTTAAGTAACTCGATCATCTCGGCGGTGGATTCCGTACAGAAAAGTCATCATTGTTCACGTCGCATACATCACAATCTTTTTTACAGTATATTGATCAAATTGTACGACCTTCCTAAATATGACGCGATTTATCGCGTTTTTCTATATTAGTAAATGTAATATGCTGCCTATAAGCCTACATTCACTAATAAATCTGGGGATATCATATGATATCACGTGTGCCTGCATTTTTTATCATGAGTCTCAACAATGTAAAACTTCACAACAATCACAACAAATTTTCAAAGTGAAACGTTATCGATCAAATGTGAACGCCTATGATAAGATCGACAATAATAGCAGATTCGACGCTTACAAATTCCTTGCAACTTTATAATGGACTTATCGAAAAAAGGAAGAATTTTGACGAAGAATTCTACTCTGAACCTATCATAGTTTATATTATGTATATAAAAAAGATTCTTTTTTTTTTGCGCTTGCATTTGAAATTTGAATGTTTAATATTAATTTACATTCAGGAAGTGTATTCTGATGTCATAACTTATTTTTTATTTTCTATTAAAAAAATTACATTATTTAATAAGAATTTATAAATTTCATAATGAAAATATTATAAATATCAAACTTTTTGTACATTTACTTGGAACTTTTTAATCTCTCAGATCTGATAGGATTACTTCATGTCACGTGATGTTGTTAAATGTAACAGTTATATTGTCAAGCTGGCTAGAAATTATGGAATTTAAAATGATAAAATGATACTCGGTGCCGAAAATTTCCGATTTTCTTTTCATTTGTTTGACTATAATTATGAATTAAATAAACAATAACCTAGTTTGTAATTATGAAATAAATTCGTGTGAAACCGAAACAATCGGCTTGAATGGTCCCATAACCAAAATATTTGCTGTATTTTGATAATCAAATAAATTTACAATGGAGTTAGATCACATGATTATCCTTACGCTTTCGTTAAATGTATTTATTTGGTAAATAAGTGTACAAAAAAACCCTCTTTTATAAATTGAATCGTTACCGTTAATTTTTCTTCTTTCTTTTTTTTTTTAAAAAAAAAAATAAAATAAAAATGATATTAACTACTCTAATTTTAATTTTTTTCCTTATAAAAAAAGAATTGACATTAATTATTTTAAAAGAATTGCTAGAAGCTATCATATTTAATAAAGGATGGAAACTCGGTTTGATTGCATTTCTTGTTGCGTTTTTGGATAGTTGTGCATGGGTTTACACGGGAGATTCTAGAGATACACGATTTGATCTAATAGTTATATTAATAGGATTATCTTATATATTGTATACTGAAGCAGATAGAATGCGATTATCAAGACAAGAATTTCAATGGATAATGTTGAGATTTTGTGATAAAAAACCTCATCAAGCGTATTCTTGCTTATTTCTTTTCATATTGTCAATATTATACTACAATATATATGTGAGCTCTATTATTATTATTATATTCTTTATATTTTTTTGTAATTTCGCACCAGATAATTTATTCGGAATTTCTGATCTTGGGTCAAAAATATTTAAAGTTGTACATTATATTATTCCATCAACTTCAATGGTGATTTTGTTTAAATTGTTTCTGGAAATATTAATGACTTCAAGATCGACTCTTGAGATATTATCTTTCGCTATCTATGAAGAATTAATGTTCTATTTATTTGGATTTGCAATTTCATTTTCAATAATAATTTCAACGGTCAATTATTACATATTGGTTAATCATTACAACGAAAACCTTTCACGTTATGATTACTTTTTATATTCGTGGAAATTGCAAAAATTGTGTTGGTTGGTAGTGTTGGAGATTTTAAGTATGATGCCACCAATATGCATACATTGTGGTCATACGCGATCGGAGCGGAATTGGTGTCAAAATTGTACAAAGAAATATTTTATTGATAATACATCAAAATGGACAAGCGGTCATGAAGTTATTGATAATTTAATTAAAGAGTTTCAATTTAAAGCAAAGAATGAATTTGAATGTATAGAATGGATTCCTTTTAATGAGTTTGATAATATCAAAGAAATTGGTAAAGGAGGATTTGGTACAGTTTATTCCGCAACTTGGAAAAGTGGTCCTTTAACTATGCTGATTGGATTGGATGGAAATTTTGGAAGGATTAACAGATCCTGTCAACAAAAAGTTGCTATAAAAACTCTTGGTTGTTCAGATAATATTACAAAAGAATTTTTACACGAATTAGAAGCTCATATAAAATGTGCTACAACGTATTCAAGCGATTTTTTTGCTGTACTTAGGTGTTATGGTTTAAGTCAAGATCCCGTCTCAAAATCGTATATGATTGTAATGGATTTGGTAGAAAACGGAAGCTTAAATCAATATTTACAAAAAACATTTTCAACTCTTAAATGGAATGAAGATAAATTAAGATTACTAGTAGAAATATCTAGTGGATTGAAAATAGTTCATGAAGTAAATCTTGTGCATCATGATTTTCATACTGGCAATATTTTAATAGGAAAAGAGGGTACAGCTTATTTGGCAGATTTAGGATTAAGTCGTCCTGCTAATATACAATCGTCTGGATCTGATGCTTTTGGTGTGTTACCGTTCGTTGCTCCTGAGGTCTTACGCGGGAATTCATATACTAAAGCTTCCGACATTTACAGTTTTGGAATGATCATGTGGGTGATGTCTTCGGGTCAAAATCCTTTTTCATGTTATGAACTTAATAGTGATCTGGCATTAGAAATAGTAATGAAATGTTTAAGACCACCTATTATTAAAGGAATTCCTGAAATCTATGTAGATTTAATGATAAAATGTTGGGATCCTGATCCATTAAAAAGACCTTCAGCTGCTGATTTAGAAAAGACATTTAGAAAATGGTATTTTGGTGGGGAATTTTATGATAAATTTGCACAAGCTGATAAATTAAGTATCGATTATATTATAAATATTATACGACAACAAAATCAACATATTTCTAGTTATAAAAGTCACGAAAGTTCAATTTTTCGGCGTAAGTTTGTAATAATAATACATAATAATATGATGTTAGTTTATTGTTTTATTAAATGTAATTTTTTTTTTTTTAATTAATAGCATTAGATTATGATGTAAGTGATGAATTAGATTCAACGCAACTAGGATTAGTTATAGATAATGAGATGCAAGGTAAATATGTGGTATTCGAATTGTCCAAAGTGATCAAAGCCTAAAATAAGTGAGCATTTTTTTACTATTATTTTTACGAACATTAAAGAATCCAAACAATTAAATGAGATAAATTTAGGTAAGACTAAAAAAATTATTTTTTTAAAAAAAATATCACTTTTTTTACTTTTTGAAGTTATTTTTATTATTCTAATTAGAAAATCAAGAAAGCCAATCTATTCATAGTAAATTTGTTTCTAACAAATTTATTGAAGAAGCTGAAAAAAATAATGGTAAAATTTATATAAAATAATCATCTTCTTACTAGTGTTTATTATAATATCAATTTTTTTTCTTGCATTGAAGAATCCGAAAAATTAAAGCAATTTGATAAGACAAATTTTGGTAAGAATATACAGTATTTTAATGTGTTTAATTTCTTTGATATTGCTAATTTTATATACTAAATAATATAAATATATATTAAATTTAGAATTATCAGAGTTGGAATTGGTTTTTAATAATGAAATATCAGATAAATATACTTATTATTTTAATTATTTTAAATGAATAAAATCTAAGATTTTTATTATATTTTTATAATAGATGATCAAAAAATTCAGTCTATTAATAATAAATGTATTTCTTATAAAGAAAATAAAAAAATAGACCAATTAAATAAGGTGAATTCAGGTAAAATTTATATAAAATAATTGATTTTTATTATTATTTAAAATATAATATAATTAATATATTTTTATTTACTTATTAAAGTATCTAAAGAATTAGAACAATTTGATGAAATAAATTTTGGTAAAAATATATTTTAAAATAAATTCAAATTCCTTTAATATTATTAATTTATGCATTAAATAATATATATATTATATTTAGAATCATCAGAATTAAAATTAATTCTTAATGATTATATTAAATAATTAAAATCCAAGATTTTTTATTATATTTTTATAATAGATGATCAAAAAAGTCAATCTATAAATAATAATTATATTTCTTATAAAGAAAATAAAAAAATAAATCAATTAGATAAAATGAATTCAGGTAAGATTTATATAAAAATAATTAATTTTATTATTATTTAAATTATAATATAATTAATATAATTTTTATTTACTTATTAAAGAATTTGAAAAATCAAAACAATTTGATGAAATAAATTTTGGTAAGAATATATTTTAAAATAAATTTAATTTCCTTTAATATTATTAATTTATATATTAAATAATATATATATCATATTTAGAATCATCAAAATTAGAATTAGTTTTTAATGATGAAATATTAGGTAAAGTATACTTTTTATTTTAATATTTAAATGAATAAAATTTGAGATTTTTTATTATATTTTTATAATAAATAATCAAAAAATCCAATTTACTAATGTGTTTTTTTATAAAGATAAAAAACAAATCATTTAAATAAAATAAATTTAGGTGAGATTTATATAAAAATGATTGATATTTGTTCTTATTTATAATATAATATAAGTAATATAATTTTATTTATTTGTTAAAATATATAAAAAATTATAATAATTTAATAAAATTTTAAATATCTTTTAATTATTTATGCTTACCACCATTTTGGTTTGCATAATTAATAACATAATATGGTTTATGACCATATGATTTTTTCAAATTTTGGTAGTAACCCTTATTAGAAGTTTTCCAGATCCTGCAAAATCATTATCATAATGAGCATTGATGATCAATAATAATGTTGCTTGCCAAAACTAATTTTTTAAAATTTAAGTTTTGGCAAAATTAAATCCAAAACTATTTTTTATAGTAAAGGTAATTGGTAAACCTATTTTTTATGTTTCCTAAACTCATTTAAAGTTTAGGAAAGTTTTGGATTAATTAGTTTTTTCATTAAAAATAAAGTTATTAAGTTTCAGATTTTGATAAAACTTCGTTAAATGAGTTTTGGCAAACAATACTAATCAATAAAAATTCTATCCTGTTTTAACCATTCTGAAATTGAAACTTTTGAATAGGGCTCTAATCAGTTTTGGTAATTACCAAACTGTACTGATTAGTTTTGGTATCAGAATGGTTTTGATTTTCTGATTTACTAAACCAAAATTTTTGGTAAGTTTACTGATCAGTTTCAATAATTGCAGTTTTAATATCAGTTTTACGATTTACTAAACTGATTTACTGATCAATTTTGGTAAATATATTAATTAGTTTTGGTAAATTTACTGATCAGTTTTGGTAATTGCAATTTACTGAACTGATTTACTGATTGGTTGACTATTAAAAAAAAATGTAAAATATTTTTTAACAAATAAATTAATAAATAAAAAAATGTTCGCAATATTTTTTATTAAAACAGTTAAGTGACAGCACTAGTCGAAATAAGGCAATTCGGTCATATGCAGTGTGTAAAATCTATGTGCACAATGTGCACATGTGCACCTTGATTTTTTATG
>JADRCO010000556.1:0-30983 GCA_021464525.1 Rhizophagus sp. LPA8_4_AMF
TTTTTTTTTTTTTTTTTTTTTCTTTTTTTTTTTCTTTTTGTTGAATAATGATAGTCAAAAAAAAAATTTTTAGCTTTCTATTTTTTAGAATGTAATTCGAAATTCTAAATTGATTAAAGATTATCTGTTATTATTAAATGTTTCTATTCAAATATTAAAGACGATATTAGTTTGAATCAAGAAACTTACCACAAGAAAAAATTGCAATTTGATTTTTTAAAAAACGAGCGGAGTTTCCAATACAGCTTCTACAACAGCGTTACGACGTCTCAATGCAAAATGTGGAACTGGAATGTCCAATTCATATATGGGAGGCAAAAATGGCTCTGGTGCAGGAATTTCCACTGCAGTGTTTGGTAGTTGGTAACTTTCTACAACGTCCTGTGAAAAGTTTGGACTAAAGCCAGAGCTATTATCAGTAACTGTGCTTGTAGAAGGCAACATGTTGGTAATTTAATTTGTAAAATGAAATAGTGAAAGAAAAGTAAAAGTATTTGTAAGTTATAAGTGAGTGGAATAAAGGTTGGTTTTTTTTTGTATTGCTTAAAGAGAGAGAATCGACTTTATATAGTGATAGGAGTTAACAAAGACTTTTTAAATAACAATTTTAGTGGTGACGATTTTCTGCAGTAACCCTTTAAAGAAACCTTATGATTCATTGCTGAATAAAAGTATTGGTCATTGATGCAACCCTTGCTGAACTTATTTGCTCACATTTTGCTCACTGAGTAACAAAGAAAACCAAACTATTCAGGTTTTAATACAAGTAATCATTTCATAACATATGCTCCTCAAATTAGCTTCATGTGCTATTATCAGTTTATACTTCTATTAATAAAATTTGTGTAACAACATACATCACGGGATCAGTCACTATAAACGTTTAAATTAATTCTATAACGGCCATTACGTTTAAATTAATTGTTTCCTTTATCAAATATAATTACTAAAAAACTCGTTTTTAGAGTTTATGATGTACAAATTAGCGGTCAAAAGACCTTAATAAAGTAATAATAATTCCTCGTACTATCTGCTTTTGTGATGAAAGTAGATTTACCCGCCCCTTTAGCCGATATCGAAATTTTAAAGTTTTTGAGTAACAGACTCATGTGGCCTTATTGAAAATCCTTTAACAAAAAGGCGGGAATTTCCATCAGTTTTTTTTTTCATTCAGGCTTATCTTCCTGCTTAAGCTAAAAGTTTCTAATTAACGAACAATGTCTTTTTTTGAAGGAGTTGTAGATACGCTCTCCAGTATGATACTAGGAGAAAAAGGAACTAAGGGTGAATGGGAAAAGGAAAACCGTCACAAGTCTTTTGCTTCTGAAAGAGAAGGTTGTCATGTAAAATGGTATGTCGACGGTAAAGACTATTTTTATGCTGTCTCAGAAGCCCTTATGGGTGCTGAAGAGGAGATTTTCATTGAAGACTGGTGGCTTTCACCTGAACTGGTATATAGCATTCTTGACGCGCAAAATTTTTTCGCGTCTTTTTTTTTTTAAAAAAAAAAAGGCAGCTTTTTTGTTGTTCACGTGTTAAATCACATGACTTATCATTATCATTGAATATAGTATCTTCGCAGACCACCTGCCAAGAATGAAGAATATCGTCTTGATAAACTTCTTAAAAAGAAAGCACAACAAGGAGTGAAAATTTATGTCGTTCTCTATAAGGAAATGACCCAGGCTTTGACTTTGGATTCCAGTCATAGCAAACGTTCTTTGCAGGGCTTGGACAAGAACATTCTTGGTAATAACTACCTTACATTTCATTGATTGATATATGCGAAAAATTTTTCTAGTCTTTAGTAATAATTAAATTTACGCGTGTAGTGCAAAGACACCCTGACCATGATATTAGTGGCACTTTCTTTTGGGCGGTAACTGATTCATTTTAATCTGCTTAATCAAATTTGTCAACACGATGAATGTTTTTTTGAAATTAATCCTTTCTTGTCCCAAATTTTTTACAATTATTCTATTATGCGATAATTTATATTTAGCATCACGAGGTAAATACTATAAGATTAAAGTGATGTTAAAGAAATATCATTAATAACTATTCTTGAAATATAGAAAATTGTAGTTGTCGATAGAAAAATTGCTTTTATTGGTGGTTTAGATTTGTGCTTTGGTCGTTATGATACAGCAGCGCATCAACTCGCTGATTTCCAACAAACTTCTAGAAATTATTCTATTTGGCCTGGTCAAGATTATTCAAATCCTAGAATCAAGGATTTCTTTGATGGTATTTTATCTATTAATTATAAATATTTCTTTTTTTGTTAGAACCTATACATGCATTTTTTTTATCTAATTCGATCTTTAAATATTTTAGTGAAATCGTGGGGACAAGCTTTAATCGATAAAAAGAAGACCGCTCGTATGCCATGGCATGATGTATCTATTGGTTTTGTGAGTATCGTATTTAACTGGACTTCTCAAATATCGTTTATAAAAATAATTAAGAAGAAATTATTAATCCTTTTGCATATATTCACAGGTTGGCAGACCAGTACTTGATGTTGCACGTCATTTTATTCAACGATGGAACTTTATCAAAAAAGAAAAAGCCGAAAACCGTCTCGAATATCCAGTTTTGATTGCCTTGTCTGATCGACAACATGAACGTAGAAACCCTCCAACAACCAGAAGTTTCGAATACGGTAGCAAAAAAATTGATTGTCACCCGCATGAGGGTAAATGTAACGTTCAAATTATCAGAAGTAGTGCTAAGTGGAGCCATGGACTTGATGTAGTAGAGGTAAATATATTATGCATAATTTTAAATTAGTATTTTTTTATTGAATATGTACTTATATACGTATATAAAAAAAAAAATAAATTATATGCGTTTTTATAATAGCATTCAATCCAAAATGCTTACGTCGAAATAATTAACAAGGCTGAACACTTCATCTATATTGAAAACCAATTCTTCAGTAAGATTTTTCAATAAGATTTATTTTTGCCGTAGGTATAAGAATTAATTCAGAATTATTTAATGATCTTTTTTTTATAGTTACTGCTACGAAAGAAAGTAATGACTATCCAGTAAAAAATCTTATTGGAAAGGTAAAAATTTTAGATTTTTTATTTTGAACAAACGATATATTTTTAATAGATATATCTTAATTATAGGCAATAGTGGATAGAATTGTTAGGGCTCATGAAAAGAAAGAACGATTCAGGATTATCGTCGCCATGCCTTTGCTTCCAGCTTTCCCAGCTGATCTTGATTCCAGTGATGCTGGTACTGTTCGGTAAGTGCTTTACTTTAAATATATAATTCTTAACCGAATATCAAATTTATTTTCTATTTTGTACAATCAGTCTAGTGATACATTACCAATATCAATCGATTTGTCGAGGTGGACAATCGATTCTTGAAGTTTTAAAAAGAGAAGGCATCGAAAATCCTAGTGATTACATTGAATTTTATGCACTTCGTACTTATGACGAACTTGATTTCAGTGCTATAGAAAGAGGTTTGGGTGTATTGGATGATGAAAAAAAAGTTGTCAGTTCCGGGGAACAATCTGGTGCGGATCCGGCAATTCCTCAAGCATCTGTGGATAAAGATCCTACTGGCTCCTACATTACTGAAGAATTGTATATTCATACTAAACTTTTAATTGCTGATGACAAAATTGTCATCTGTGGCTCTGGTGAATAGGAAATCATTTTTGAGATTTTACTTATTTTTGAATATTTGTTAATTAGTTTTTTTTTTCATTATAGCTAATTTGAATGATAGATCACAAAATGGAGATCACGATTCTGAAATTGCTGCTATTGTCGAAGATAAGGATTACATAGACTCCAAGATGGCCGGCAATGATGTATTTGTTCAAAATTTTAAATTTATTAGTTTGAAAGGTTACTCAATTTATTTTATCTAATTTTACTTTAGTGGAAAGCCGGAAAGTTTGCAGCAACTTTACGTCGTAAACTCTTCAAAGAACATCTTGGCCTGCTTAATGAAGGAGATCATGAAAAAGTTACTACAGTTTGTCATCCGCCACCGTTAACTATTGATACTTTTGATGAGCATGAACTTAATGAACTTACTAAAGAGGATGATAAAGTCATAGATCCACTTAGCGATAGTTTCACCAACCTTTGGCGACAAACTGCCAAAGTTAATACAGAGGTTTTTCGTAAAGTGTTCCATTGTGTTCCAGATGATACTGGTAATTATAATTTATTAAATAATTTAAATAATTTTTTACTAATTAGTTTATTCCAAGTATTATTAACATTATTATAAATATTATTTTAGTTTTAACCTGGGATGATTACAAATCGTACGTTCCAGACAAAAGTAAAGTTCTAACTGGTCACGTTTGTGATCCGGAAAAATTAACCGGTGAAGAAGTCAAGTCTGAATTAAATAAAGTAAAGGGCCATTTGGTTCAATTTCCATTGAATTTCATGAGTAAAGAGAGATTGTCAGGATCCGTTGTATTTGATAACGTCACTCCTATGGAAATATTTACTTAATTTAAAAAAGTTTTTTTATATATACAATTATTTACTATTTATTTAAATTATATTCTAAGGAACTGATTCAAGTTTCTGTTATATAATGATTACTCTTTTAAATTAAAAAAAAATAAAGTAAAATAAAATATTCAATTATTCTGATCTTTACGTGTTAAATTGGATCATTAATAAATAATCTAATTTATAATTAAAATTATTCTACGTTAATGTAATAAAATTTCATCCCAAATCTAATATGCATAAATAACTAATTTAATTATTTAATTTAAATATGTACAGCAAAAAATGGGATTGTCATACCTTAATCTTTATTTAACATAGTAAAAGATGAATTCATTATTAAAATAAAGTGACCCCTCAATTCCCATTACTTAAATTTAAAAATTACAAATTGAGTCAACCACCTAATCCATGTCCAAAATCACAAATATAAATAATAATTTAGCATACTGAAAAACTCGATTAACATAAGCTATTTAAATATTGGAAAAATAAAAAAGTTTTTTGTACACTAAATTTATGAAACGCGATCGAAAAAGAATAAAAAAAAAAAGAAAATGTCCTCGCTAAAATAATAATAAACAAACAAAGATATATATATACATATATATAAATTGAATGTTTATATAATTGTCCTTTACACCAGGCAATCTTTACGCAGATTTACAAAAGCACTAGAACCAACTCCATTTCTTGCAAGTTCATTAAGAACAACGGAGGATTGTCGGTAAACTCGTTCCAACGGAGGAATAGGAGGTTTTCCTTGTGATACTAGTGGAGTGAAAAATTAGATGACAATTAATGAAAAATTAGTAAAATTTTTTAATAGTGAATATTAAGTCATGAATATAGCTGGTACCTAAAATAGCACTATTTAACGCGTTTGCAACTGGTTCTCTACCCGAAGGATCAAGAAGATATGAAACAACACTATTTCGCGGATCAGTATATGCTAACAGCGAAAATGTTTCCTAAAAAGAAAGATTTTCGTGTAAATTATGTATTACATTTCTAAAGTATTAACACGCATATGGTTAACTAACCTCTAGTGCTTTTTTTATTTCTTCGCGATTATCATCGCGATAATCGTCTTGTAATTCTTGACCAAATCGCATGGCAGCCTCAATCATTCCATCTAATCCATTTAACTCTGTTTCGACACCTTTCCGCCGCTTGGATGTTTTTTTCTTTTTAATAAGTGTTACTGAACCATCTACTTCTTCAACAGATTCATGATCACTTTGGTAGTCATCAACATCCATTGCATCCATTGCTTCCATTGCATCTGCGTATTCATCATCCCCTTCTTCTTCTTCATCCCTTTCTTCATCTTCTTCATCTTCCTCTTCAAGATCATCATCTACGACCTCACCGATGTCTACATCGTCATCAACAACTTTATCTTCAATTTCGTCATCATCATCCTCTTCTAACATTAAATGATCTTTACCGACCTTTACAACTTCTTCTTCTTCATCATCTGAGCATGTAATCTGGCTGCCAGCACACAACCCCATCATTTCTATGAATTTACGACAACGAAGTTGGAAAAGTATATCGCCATTAGATGGCAAGACAGAAGGATAAAACGTGTTGGTTAATTTGATGGCAAAGTCTATTTCACCCTTAAGGACGGCATCACGGATCCCTAAAACACAAATTTAAATGTTATTATAAGTGAAATAAATGCGTCACATAAATTTTACTAGTTCCATATCTGCATACTCTGCCGGTTAATCATATCCTTATCCGAATCTAAAGATGAATTTTCACTTTCAACACCTTCCATTTCACTGCTGTCGCCTGACGCAAGTTGAACGGCATCTGTTGAAAACGCCTTTGCAGTTTCACTATATCCATGATGAACTAGATAAGACACAATAAGTTGGTGAACTGTTGCTGTAAGATTTGTCTCAGAAGCGGCTTGAGAAATAGGTGAAGAGGTCAATGGCGATGAGATTGTTGGCATAGGTTTCGCATTAATAGCATGCCATAATCGAGCTTTTTCTTCCTGTTAAATGGTATTCTTAAGAATACTAAACATTGAAATAATACAATGTCCATGAAATTGTCTAACCTTCATATAATGCTCAATTGCGTATTTAAAATTCCTATTGCCAAAATTGACTTCTATAGACTCTCCTTGCGTCCGCAATCCAATTGAAGGATATAGATCACCTTTCAAATCTCGGAATGCAATACCTTTTATAATGATAGAAATTGGTGAATTTTATTCTTTTTTTCACTTTAATGTACAATAATTCACTTACCTAGATGCTTTCCGTTCTTTGTATAGAATGCCGTGCCATCTCTGAAATTTAAACAGCATCCAATAGTATCACCTGTCGTAAACGTTGGTCCATATGGTTTACCAGTACCTGAGCAACAAAAAGAATGTCCGTCGTCTCCATGATAACCCCATGAATCATTTTCCCATCCTATCAACAATAATAAGATCACTATGAAATTAATGTGTGATCACACAAAGATAAAAAAAAATTTACCAGGCAATCGATTTAAAGGAACAATTTTTGAACAAAATCCTATCCCAATAAAGCTATAAACGAATAAAAAATTAATGATAATATCAATAGCAACAGAATTAGAGTATATTATAACTATCTCTCACCCGTCTTTTCCCTTGCTTATAACATCAACTTCAAAATAAAATAATCCACATTGTGGAGGCATAGGATAATTAGCTCTTATTGCAGCAGCATCTATGTCATTCTTTCCTGAGCCTAAATTTTGCGTCATGAAAAAATTTGTGTTATTTGAATATGTTCATAGAGTTTTTTTCGATCCACTATATCTGATTGTGGCTCATAACAGTTATTGATTCAAAAATAAATATAATTATCATAAATGTATCTCTTCAAAATGATATAATTGTTTTAAAATAAAAAATGTAAAAACATTACATTGATTCTAGATCTAAAAATTCGTTATCCATTTATCTCACCTATATAATTTACTCTAAGTTTGTCAGGATCCACGCTAAGGTGTGTACATTTATCGTCAATATTCCATGCTGTTGGCAATTCCAAGTTTTCAAGTGGGTCCTTGTCGAATTGACTTTTTTCCGTATTAGAATTATTATAATACAACTCCGCAAAGCTTGTATCAGCTAAGTACTCTGGCAGTTTTGGCTTCTGAGTCTTCAACTTTGACTGTTTACTTGACGTGTTTGAGGTCACAGCTGAAGAAGTTGATAGATTATTATAGTAAGAAGCTCGTGTAGAAGAGCCAGAGGCATAGGATGTTGATGTAAGAGGATATGTTGTAATAGTTGGCCGATAGTACGGTGCGGAAATCTGAGATAACATGGCGGGTGGTGGATTAGACATTGGATAAGTTGAACTAGACGACGAATTAGACATTAAGGCTAATTGTGCTGCAGTCGCACTGTTAAAGATATTTCTCCTAGAGGAGATAGAATTTGAAGAGGTATTTGTCATTAACTAAAAAATTTTTTTTTTTTTTGACGAATGCAAGGATCTTTCAAAGTTTAAAAGTTTGTTGAAACAAGAAACGCTTTTATGTACAATGAGTATATCGGATCATAAACTAACTGATAACTTTATTAATGCAACTGCCGCAGTTCAGCACATGACTTTATTATAAATAATTCAATGAAATAATTTTTAAATTTGCAAATAAAAAATGAACCATGTACCGGTAGTTACATGGAATGTCTTTATGATGTTATAATGTATTTAATTAAATCCTACCTAAAATAAGGTTTAAACATAATATAAATTGAATATTCTTCACAATGATTATTAAATAATACTATACCTCTTCGTTATCGGTTCTTATTTGTAGAATCCCTACATCTTATTATTTGATTCTCTAAACCATTTCATAACTTGTTTCTTGTATACTAAGAAACAATTTTTATAAAAAAAAAAATGAATAAAAGCGATAACAAGGAAACAATTTAAGCGAATATTTGCACCTTCTGGTTTGGCCCAAAGTTCTGCAGCTTCTGTATTTAATGGACTATCAATGTTGGGTTCTAATGATGAACAAAATTACTATTTAAATAATCTTCCAGAGTTATAGATCAAATCAAATTAAATTGCTATGTAGTACCTCCGAGAAGACTTTGTAAAGAAACAAGAATACTTGTTACATTATAAATAGCCGACCATTTATCCTGAATTCATATTCACAAAATGAGTTAGAAATTATTATAGCCTGTAAAATTTAGCTTTAATATAATAAATAACAATTGAAATTTTAAAGCGACCTTGAGAATATCTAAGCAAATGTTACCGTTTTCGTCTACATTGGGATGATAACAGTGTGTTTGAAATTGAACACATGGAGCAGAAAAGGGATAATCTGACGGAAACTTCATAGTGACCTTATAAGTTAGACCTTCATAAATCTAGTAGTTCAACATAATTAATTATTAGACTAATTAGAAATAACATGAGAAATGAGATGAAAAAATAAGGAAGCACTTACTGTTCCCTCCGGTCCCACTATTGATCCTACCCAATTGAACAAATTGTCCGTGTCAGGGAAAGCTGAAATCCCGAGTGGTTGTGAAAACTGTCAAATAAAAAATTTTGTAAAAGTTATTTACAGATAGGTAGAACCCATTATATCATAATTACCATCAATTGCTTGAGTTCACTTTTTAATCTGTAAGAGAATCAGGATAGATAAAATAAGTACATGAAAGGTTTGTTGTAAGCTTTTTTTTTTGGTTTTAAAAAAATATTAGTTTACCTGTTTAATACGGAATTACTATCTTTAATAACTCTAGAGTTGGACTGAGATTTTCTGAGGCTATCATTGTTCGTACTAGCAGAATGGGTGGACGTTGGCTCCATCGCTTAAATTTTTACGATATTTTCAGCAAAGCTAATAGTAAATAGATTTATTACTTTATTCTTTTTATACTTGAATCTTTATAAACTTATTTCCTTAGAGTTCTTGAGAAGAGTGCGTATCAAGTATTAAAAACGCGAAAAAAAACTTTCGATGTTTATATTCGTTATCTGACCTCTTATCATTGGATCACTGTCATCGTTGTCTAAAATAATATGCAGACCTACAATTTTGGGAATTAAAAACGTGTTAATTTTTTTTTTTAACTGATTTACTATTCACAAGTTTAAATTAGTGTTCGTTCAATTTCAAATCCGGATCCAATTTAACTAAAGCAACTAAAGGTAACTAAAAAGTAACATGAATCTTAGATCACGCGCAACAAAACGCCATTCTCCAGTTTTGCAAGAGGTACTTGACTTTTATCCTATTAAGACGAATAAATCTGGTAGACAAAAGAAACAAAAACAAGTAAATATTGTATATCAACCTGTTCAAGCTCAGCAAAAACGAAGGAAACATGTTTATATAAGTCGTGGAGATGTTGGCGAAGTCTTTTTTGATGAATGGGAAGACATTGTCCTTGGACCAAAAGTACAGCTGCTGCAGACTGTAGGAATAGATTTTGAATCTTTACCTCAGAATGCTTACGAATTCATTAAAATTAAACCAACCGATTTTGAATTATTGCAAGAAGAGTGAGTGTTACCTGGAAATAGAATGCAAACATTTCATAATCAATTTAAATGTTATTTTTGCTGAAATGTATTATTTATAGTTTATTTAATTTCAGTGTAGGAAGAACATATCTTCCACACTCACAGAATCCAACTTCCGTTATAATAGGAAATTCTTCTCCAATTCAAATTCATCAGTTTGAAACACACCCAATTCGTAAGAAGCTCTCATTATATTATAGAAATTTGAGTTAAAAATTATAATAACTTTTTATTGTGATTCTAAGATAGCGAACTTCCGAAGAAATTAGGTCATATATTAAACGTCGGGAAATCAGTTTGGGCAATGGATTGGTGCCCAAATATATTATCTGAAAGTAACTAGACATTATTGTTTTCCACCAAATTAGCAGCATATGATTAATTTTATATTGGTAAAACATTTAATGTTTATTATATTTAAAATTATTCATAAAGGAGAACAATATCTAGCTATAGGTGGATACAAATCTACTACGGATGAGCACCACACTATCGGACAACGACAAAAAGATGATATGAACAATTCAATACAGATTTGGAAAATCGATTGTAGTTTAAATATTTCTGATGCTAAGTCACCGCATTTGGATATGGTTTTGTGCCATAATTTTGGATGTGCCTTTGACTTACAATGGTGTCCTTACGGAGCTCATGATAAATTTAAGGTAAACTAAATTCTCGTTATATAATAAATCAGAAATTTTTTTTCTAACATGTTGTCATATATAAATAGGGAGTTCAGCAGCAGGATAGCTTTATACCGAAATTAGGGATTATTGCAATTTCTTTTGGTAATGGTAGTATTGGAATATACGCTGTACCAGAACCTAATAGCATAAGAAAGAAATATTGTTTATCTCCAAACAAGACATTATTTGGTAATAGTAATATTCCATTTATTGGCTATTATGAATTTAATAAATACCAACATTATTAAGCAAATAACATTATTTAGTAAAACTTACGAACGCGTTATATACGTTTTCGTTACCAAACGTTATGTGTTGGACAGTAAGTTGGGGCGGCCATAGAAAGATTGCATCTGGGTGCACAAATGGTTTGTAGCTTGTTACAAATAAATTACATATTATGATCTTTATATTAACTCAACTTGAATTTTTTGCATCAAAATCATTAATATTTAAAGGTGATATTGCTATATGGAACATTGAAGAAATTTTAATAGAAAAAATTTCTCATGGGGAGATCAAAAATTCAGAAGGTTTTACGATACATAATAATATTTTTAAATATTTATTTTATATAAAAACATTATTTTAAAATTTTGACTATTGTTAAAAAAAGTTACTTCCCCGATACAATATTTTCGTGCACATGATTCTTGCGTTCGTCAAGTATCGTGGAATTCGATACAAAATCCTAGTCACATTATGAGCTGTGGACATGATGGTCGACTACAAATTGTAGATGATCGTGATCCGTGGGTCAAAAATAATTTTCAGCGAATTAGAGGTGACTAGTATAATATTTGTGATTATATATATTATTTATTGATTTATAATATTTGATTTTCAACCCATTTTTTTTTAGCATATTTAATGACAGCATGTTGGCCAAACCACTATGGTGGTGTCTTATTTGCGGATACAGAAAACACAGTAAGATATATCCGAATGGAAGATTTAAAAAAGACTACTGGAGTTATGATGCATCACGCTATAGTTTGGGTAATTTGAAAAACTCAAACGATTCAACACCAAAAATTATACTAACAATATTTAAATAGAGGATTGCGGCATCGTATTTTCATCCATTTGTCGCAAGTTGTTCATCGGATGGGACAGTAAAAATGACAAATATTTGTCGCTTAAGAGATAGGCACCAGGTATAATTTAATTTACAAAAAAGTTCCATAATTCATTGATTCTAAGAAATTTTGATTGTTAATAAATAGAAACCAATTCAAGTTACATTATACCGACTCAGTATCGAAGAAGATATGAAAACTGTCAAATATTGGGATAATATCAAGTCTAAGGTAAACAGTACACTCTTTATTATAACCACATATTATCTGTACAAGAAAATTATCAAACAACAAAGCTCTCAGACATCAAACTTTAGCTGCAAGTTGCCGAGATTTTAAACATTATTTGGAAGAGGAGCATATTTATGATTGTTTAAACTTAATTATATAAATAGGAAACGACGACCACATTTATGGACAATAAAGCATTTAGTCACTTTTTCATGCCTGAAGTTTCTATTCAACGAGTAAGATTAAAATAATTTTTTTTTCCAAATATCGAATACATCATATTAACATTCAGTACGAGTAGGCTTCATGGAATCCGAATATCGAAGCAGGTTCATGGATTGCGTCGGGAGGTACATTAGGACTAGTGAGAGTTGAATCTACCAAACGTGACTAAAAATACTACCCAATCTTTTAATATTAATATATAATAGTTATTAAGGTAGATGATTTATTATTTGAATTAATAAATAATCCACATGTACATTATAATTTTCTATATTTAATTAAATTATGATAATCATTGATTTATTTTCAACTCTTTCAATAAGACAAATAATAAATTTAACCAAATATCGGAGGGACCAGGTATACACCATCTTATACAATCTTGACCACCAATATGATCGTCAATTCTAGTTTCCATAACATTTTCTAAATTCCAATAAACCCCGCCAACAGCTTCAATAATTTCTTTAGCAATCATATTTTGTTTATGTATTTCACCCCAATGATAAGGTAATTCAAAAGCATTGTAAGGATTAGATAAAGGTTTAAGATCTGTATTATTACAATTTAAATGGCCTACTGTGGTTGACCTAAATATTAAAAGAGTATTTGGATTTTTTGTACGAAGATATTTAACTAATCGTATTAATGAGGAACGAAAAGTCGTATCATCTTGGTAATGATGACCCTTGTTAAGTATAATTACATTAGAATGATAAACGTAAGAAGTCCAAGGTAGTTGTAAATTGTTTATTTGAACATAACCATTGTCTTCCGGGAGAACTAAAGCTTTTCTAGTGGATAATATATCATTACGAGCATATCTCATTACTGAAGATAATTTATCATCATCTTCGAAAGGAGGAGGAGATCTACACAAAATATGATCTTTACATGCTATTTCACCATAACATTGAACAGGTCCATCATGAAAATAATCTAACAATAATTCATGAAGTTGATAAGATGATACATCACCTACTAATAAAAATTTTAGACCAGTTATCAATGAACAAAAATCTTCCCGATTAAAATTTGGTAAAGGGCATTTATGAGGAGTTTCCCATTTATATTTTACTGAATTTCTCGAATTATCCCATATCTCTTCAATTGAAGCATTTTTATTTAAAGATTTAGAATTTTTATCGCATCTTCCATAAAGAGGTTCTTGTTTATGTCTAAGAATGGCTCTTGGCGTATCATCATAAACCCATTTTCCTTTTGTTGAAATACAATCCATATGTTCACGAAATTTTAATAAATCTTCTTTAGTTTTAATATTTGAACCCGGAATTGAAGAAGGGAAAGAAAATTGCTTAAGACTTTCTTTTATTTCTATACGAGTTTCTTCTATAGCAGCTTCTATATAATTTGAAGATAAAGAAGTTGGATGATTAATAGTTTCGGGAGGAGAATATAAAAAGTAAATTGACAAAAATACTACTGATAAAACGAAAAGTATTCTTGCTAAACTATGTATATGTGGCATATTTCTTTTTAAAATGAAAACTCAAACGAAATAAATTGATATAATTTTAATAAATTCCTGCATATTTAGCAATTCCTTATTTGCTATGGTTGCATGATCATCCATCTTGATTAACCAGTAATTCAACATGTATACAGTATACATGTACAACTATATTATGATTTTACATTTTTTAAAACAAAAACCAACTTTAAAACTTTTTAAAAGTGCTTTTTCTTTTATAAGTACCATGACTGATATAGAACAAATAAATTCAATTACTGGTAACTTATCTTTAAATCAAACCTAAAAAGTGATATAAATATCATTTAGCGATTTAATAATGTAATTCTTTTTATAAATAGAAACGATTCGGCCAGTTGTTGTATCTGGACCATCAGGTAATATACTTAAATGTATATAATGTGATTATATAAGTATAATTTTAATATTTGATAGAATTTATAAGGATCGGGAAAGTCAACATTGCTTAAACGTCTTTTTCAAGATTATCCTGAAAAATTTGGATTCAGTGTATCTCGTAAGGAAATTATTAGACTTTTTCATAATATATATTACCAAATCTTCTTATTCATATTCATATATGTTTAGACACTACTCGTTCACCTCGCCCGGGAGAAGAAAATGGTGTTCAATATCACTTTATATCACGTGAAGAATTTGTTGATCTCATTAAGCAAAATAAATTCATTGAACATGCAGAATTTTCGGGAAATTTATATGGAACTAGTATTGATGCTGTTAAGTCTGTCTTAAGTCAGGGAAAATTTTGTATCTTGGATATCGAATTAAATGTAAGATTAAAATTAATAACTTTTTTCTGAATCACTATTCACTAATACTCATTATTTATCTAAAATTATAGGGAGTAAAAGCTGTCAAAAAAACAGATCTTAACGCACGATTTGTATTTATTAAACCACCTTCGTTGGATGTTCTTAAAGAAAGGCTTGTTGGTCGTAAAACTGAGACTGAAGAATCTATACAGGCACGTCTTAATGCCGCAAATGAAGAACTAACTTACGCGGATCAAGAAGGTTCACATGATATAATTATTGTAAATGATAATCTAGATACTGCATATGAAAAATTTAAAAATTTCATTATCGAAGGCAAATTTTAGATTTTGTGTATTATTTATTTGTTCCTGGTTGAAATAGACAAAAAATATTAAGCTAATTTTATTTATTACTAATATTTTAATTCTTAAATAAAAGTAAAATAAATTAGGCTTATCAAGATAATGAATTCTTTATAATTTAATTCCCAACTTATGTTCCATTGATGCATGTATATCCATCATATCTGTTGACAATTCCGGAACTATTATAATAATGAAAGATTTAATTTACTTAATATTCTCTTTAAAAAGAAAAACTTTAATTAAATACAGACCATTTAAGAAATCTTCAAAATCGATTGTTTCATCCTTTCCCATTAAAATTTCCAAACTTAAATTAGAGGAAGGTAAGATTGGTGCGCGTTGAACCTGATTTAAAATCAAGCAAACTTATGTTTAGTTACATAGTTTCCAAACATATACTTTAATAAAGAAAATTCTTACCCTTGATACAATACTACGTTCCATGAGCTGTCTAACTGGAGCATGGATACCGTAAATCCTTCTTTCTAATGTAAACTTCAAATTCGTTTGAGTTTCTTCCCACTATGAACAATGTAGAAAAGATCAATGTTATAAGTTCAATAAGTCTTAATATATAATAAAATTTTTATCATTACATGTTTGAGTCTATGCTCTAATGGATGCTTTGGCGAAATATCGGTCGCAATTGATTTTGGTCCATAGCGGAAAGTATCATGAACGCCGAAGGAATTAACTGTCTCTACAATACTTTTATCTGTAGAGTCTGGTTGAGTAGAGGGAGTGATACGAAGAGACTGAGGATCCTAAAAAAAAGAAAAAAAAATTGCTACATTAATTAATAATGAAGCTAATTAATAATGAAATTTTTAACTACATACCATGTTAGAATTTTTCGTAGTTCGAAAGTAGAAAATGGAATTTTGATCTGATTGTCTGATTGCGTAATCTTTAATTCGTCGATTGTCGTACTATACATGTGATATTCCGAGATTTGATATTTTTTAAGCCACAGATCTAGTTTGCTAACAGTGTTCCTTTTTTTAAAGGAAAATTCACCGTTCAATCATTTCAACATTTATCTCAGAAGTTCATTTAAAACCATCAACTACTTTTAATATAGAACAAAAGCACAGAGAAAACGACTAAAATTAGAAATTTACACAATGAAAACAAAAAATTTCGCGAACTTTAAGAGACACGTATATGATAAAATCTGCAGAATCTATAAGACTTAGAGATGTTGTATGTTGGATATAATAATACCGGTATTGTTATTAATAACACATTAAATAATTACGCATAGAAAATGGTTACCTATTACTTACTCCTCCAAATAACGAGGATGAAATTGGCAACTATTCTGAGACAATTTTGTAGATATTTTTATAACATATTAAATTTTCAATAATTATTATTATTTAGGAGTAATTTTAATATTCAAGTTATAACATCATTTTTACCAGATGATCTTGGTAATAAGTAATAATATCATTAGGAAATGACAATGCTGTCATAGTAATTTTTCTAATTGCATTAGCGATTAAATTTTTTGATCGAAATTACATATATCGAAATTATTGATTTATTAATATTTTCCTTACTTTAAATTTTTGTACTTTTCTATTCCTAACTTAATATTTCAATT
Source organism: Rhizophagus sp. LPA8_4_AMF (assembly GCA_021464525.1). NCBI lineage: Eukaryota > Fungi > Glomeromycota > Glomeromycetes > Glomerales > Glomeraceae > Rhizophagus > Rhizophagus sp. LPA8_4_AMF. The sequence goes on from JADRCO010000556.1 coordinate 16,530, forward strand.
ACATTTCCTAAATTTGCTGCCTTTTGATATAATTCAAATGCCTTTTGTTTATCAATACTAATTCCAATCCCTTTGTCATAATAACATCTACATTTGGTATTTATTAAATTAAATAAATAATCCAATTATTAAGTAATAATTTTTTAATATAAACAATTCTCCCATAATAAACTTGGCATATTTGGATATTAGACAAAACTATGTAATACCATCATTTGAAAAGTATAATCGGGTTATAATACTTATGGTTCGCTTTTCCATACTTCTTTGGGTTGTAGGATTCCCTTCAGACTTAAATTCTGTATTCTTGTACAATTTAAATTCGATTCCTACATCAGACATTCTTTCTATTGATCTTGAAATCTTAATGAGAATTCTACATAGTCGTCTATGCTTTTTGGTATCAAATATAAATCCCATAGAGTCTCCATTTGAATCTGATTTATACTAATTAAACTTTTAGAGCTATATTAAAGAATAAACTTGGCGTTTAAAATTTTATTAATTTACTTGGCTTATACTACCCTTATTTTATTTTTATCTTTAACCTATCGCTTCATAGAAAGCTCTTTAACATTATCATTACAACTCAAAGTCCAGTCACGTACTTAATAACAACGATCGTTATTTGTCTACTTATCATCATTATACTATATGTACCCATTCCAATTTTTCCACCAAATACGAAAACTCATTCATCTCCATTTAGTTATGAACTCTGATTCATCATTAATTTTAATTTCTTCAATTAAAAATTCTTTAGATAAAACTACTAGATTTATTGTTTAAATATCACACTATAATCGATGTTTGTATCCTCTTTTAATTCTCTTGTGCTTTCCTGAATACCATACTGTTTTCGAATAACTTCATATATTCGCATATTGGATTCGTATTTTTCTGAAAATAAATTCTCGTATATAAATAATTCTATCATAATCACGTGAATTGACTGCTGCGGATTCTTAATTTTCCTACGCGAATATGCACTGTATATCGCCAACATCTACTTCAATAATAAGATAATTAATATTATTATTCTCAACTTCTTCCTGTGCTTTAAAGATCACCTTTGACTTGTATATGTTAAAATCTTTCAATATTCTAATTTTTCACGTACTTCCATAGATAAAGGTTCGTCAAAATCACGATTTTTTGCACGTAAAATTACTTCATTCCAATAATCTCGTTTTCGCACAATCACGATTTTTGCACGTAAAATTTTATCATTCCAATAATCTCGTTTTCGCGTTGCGTATTTTATTAAAAATTCTATTGAATTTTCTCGTTCAAATTTTAAATTTTCATATTCTGATTTTTTTTTATTAAATTTTACAACTTCATCATATATCTTGCTCTTAAATTTCTTATCATCTTCTGTTGTTCGTAAACGTTGTAATTTCTCCAAATATTCATTTACAACCTTGACATGTTCAAATAATTCCTCTTCTTTTTTTGCTAATTCCGATTTTAACTTCTTAATTTCATTAACGATTTCCCTTACTTTCTGTTTTTTCTGTTTCTGATAAGCCATTTTCTTCAAATAATATATTCTAAAAGATTGTCACATAAGAGATAAGAAAAAAAATCCAAATGGACTTTAATATTCATTTATTATATAATTTTAATGTCTTAATCTTTAATCTGGTAGTACATTTATATTATCAAAATTTATCGTACAAGATATAATATAGCTATTTTAGCTTATAATTTCCTGATTTATAAGCATTTTGGCAACACTATAACAATATTTTGTAAACCAAATTTGGTGGGACTTAAAAAATAAGTTTTATTTACTTGCTTACAAATATTTCTAAATTAAAATATATTACAAAAAGTTTTTTATGTTTGGTGACTTCGGGCAACTCCCTATTGGAAAATTCTTACCACATGAACTGAAAAAATAAGATTACAGTCAAATTCTAAAAATATGTTGGAAACCATGTGAAATTTTTGGAAAATATCATTATATCAAATTACAGTGACACCTCTATAAGTGCACCCTCTATAAATGCACACACTATATAAATTCTCTTTAAGTGCATGGTGGACCTGGTCCCAACTTATGAGAGCTCTTAATATTTTACTCTTTATAAATGCATACTCTCTCTAAGTGCACATTCTACCATTTTTTTACTATGGTCCCAAGGAGAGTGGCACTTAGAGAGGTGTTACTGTATAACAATATTTATATATTCTCTCACATAGTGAAAGTAAAATTTTAATATATATCAATATATTAAATATTGGTATGTTAAGGTTTGACTGTATATAAAACTTTTTGCCAGAAATCTTATAATTTCATTTACAATATTGTATTGATTTTATTTATCGCCATTTTCAAAATGGTGTAAGCAGTTTATTAGTGATTGTATATTCTAATACCAATATTTGTCCGGTTTTCGTCCATTTTGTGAAATCTAATACTAATCTAATGGTAATAAATTTATTTTTTCTATTTACTAAATACATTACAATGATGTTTTACCTAATGTAAATAAAGAATATTTAATTACTTTTAGAGGTATTATAAAATATATACTGTATATAAACATAAAAAAAAGTATTATATTGCAAATATACCTATTATAATTTTAATTAAAAATAGAAAAAATTACAAGTGATATTACTAAATAATAGTTTTAAATTTAGTCAATATTTTTATATAAAAAGTTATAAAAAAATTTGTATTATTTAATATATTTCTTTTTTTGATTATTAATAAGTTTCAGTATATGTAAAACAGTTTCATCATTTTTTTATCTAGTTTTGGCTATTTAAAAAGGCAGTTTTAGATAGCAATATTAATTATAAGTTCTACATAAACATTGTAAAAAAAATAATTTATTATTATATTCATTAAGGGTAGTGACAGATATTACCTAATATTCATTTATTATAAGTCTATACCCCTCCCTTCTAGATTTATTACATTACACTATATAACTAAAACCTTTTTATACCCCGCCCTCCCCTAAGATATTACCTAATATCTGTTACTGCCCTTACATCCATTATATTTTGCAAAGATTGTCAGTAAAAAATGGAAAAAAAATGAAAATGAAAGTGATCTGAAAATACTATTAAATAAAAAGCAAAAACAAACATTTATTCGAAATTTTAATAATAATAAAAACAAAATTTGGAAAAAAAAAATACCCTGCTACTATTAACTTCCTATTAAAAATCCTTTGGTTTATTGAGACTTTACAATTTGTATATGATCCGAGTGAAACATTATTGTAAATATACATGAATTAGCCAAGAAATCTAAATTGCATAATCGGTAAGGTTTAAACTTTTACACTCTTATACTACTGTAATCATCACATATTATTATGTACTAAATATAGATTTTATTTTAAGATGGCATCATTTTATAATAAATTGTTTCGTATTTTAAGATAATGCTATAATAATCTGCAATTTTTTTTCATTTAAATTCATTCTATATTTGATGATCATCAAGCAAAATGGTAGATTTATTGAAAAGAGACACATTGTTGCACGACACAACGAATGAACTATATATATATCAGACCGAAATAACGTAAGGCATGATGTAATTTTGACTACTAAAATCATCATATTTTCTTAGAAACATAATAAATTATGATCACAGACGCCCAAATGGCTAAAAATATACTAAAATTTCGAAACGAAAGTAAAAAATATTTCGATGAAAGTATTCTAAGTAGGTTTGATTTGTTTCAAAAATGAAGATCAAATTAACCGGTATAAAGTAGGATATAAAAACCTGGGGATCAAATTAAGTTAACTTGATTATATATAACCTGGGAGAGAATTATTATAGGCATTGTTTTGTTGCATAGTCGTATTGCATAATGATGCATTAATTATTTTTTACTAAAATCAGAGAAAAAAAATAAACTTGCACATTCTTTAAAATGTTCAACGAAATAAAATAATAATTATGAATTGCATTTAAAAAGAATGTTTCGATAAAAAGCCGGATGAAATATTTTACAAACGGATAAAAAATTGTTGTGTTTCGCAAATTGTTTCAGATAAAAGTAACAAGATTTAATTTTAGTTTGACTGGTTTAAAAAAATATATAAATATAAAAAATTTCCTTTTTTTATTCTATAACAATAAATTAAATTAATGATTTACCCTTGTTTTTTTTTTTTACAATAATGATTTGATATATAATGTTACAAAACTTATGCATCAATAAAAGAAAGAATTTTATTGGTGTATAATTTTAAAATTTTATTGTTTTAAAGCGTTAAAGTTACACAAAAATAAGATCACAGAAAGTATATCAGGTGAAATAAATTGTAATACTGAGATTGGCTTTATAATATTTGATAATAAATACCATGATATTGTAACCACACATATAAATTAATCCGTCATTGCGGTAATGCCGATATTTTGATCAACAATTGTTATCATAGAAATTTTATTTTCCGTAAATACACAAAAATATTAATGCGATTATTATAAAATAATTAAATACATAAAAGCGTACTTTTAAATATGATCGTTGGTACTGACAGTAATTTGACAATTATTAGATGATCAAAGATAAAAAAAGAATTACCAATTAAAAATAGAAATAATTATATGAAGATTTTTGAATGGCAAACGAAAATCTTTTTTTTTCATATTATTTAGTATTTTTCAATTAACACTATCAGCTATACCTGATTAATATTTTTTTTTTTTTTGAATATGAATACATGTGGAAAACAAGACTGCGGTCCCATTTGGTCCATTTTGTCCATTTTGAATTAGTTTTAAATTCATTGTCATCTCATACATTTTTAATTTTCTCTTAATTACGTAAAAAATTCTTCATACATTTTCTTAAAAAAGTTTAAATTTAAAAAATTTTCGGCAGTTCGGCAGTCGGCAGATGGATTTTGTATTCTAAATTATGCATATTTAAAAATGTACTTTATTTAGTACACGCGTTTAATTGCCCTGCATCACTGCGTAACAAATTTTATTACCCAATCATTTGTTAATGAAACAATTATCATTAGATAAATGTTTATATGTTTATATGTTTATATGAAATTTTTTAAAATTAAAAACTTACAATTATTAAACGAAAAGAAACGTTTTAGTTTTAAATTATACAAGATTTTTCGTGTCACCTTAAGAAAATAAATTATGATTAATTTTTTTTGGTTCAGAAATCATCTTACGTTTGTGTTTTTTTTGTTGGTTTTTTTTTTCTCTTTTCACTTTCATTCTGGGGGGAAAAAAATACATAAAAAGGTATTGTATGTTTATATGTTGTGTTTATTCGGTCTTCTTTCCTCAAAAGAAAAACAAGTAAAAAAAAATTGTTTTTTTAAAAAAAAAAAATAAAATAATAATAAAAGTAGTTTTTCTAACTGAAAAAACCTACCTTTTTTTTTTAGTTGATTATTCAACTTTTTTCCTTTATTTCTTTTTCTTCGAAAAAAAAAGGTGTGACGTATTTTACTTCCTTTGTATCCTTCTTATTCATATGATAATTTATCAACAAAAAAATATTTGGGTTTACTTATTTATCTTTTATCCATATGATATAAAGATCCCCTACAGGTAACTTTACGATCTTTCAAAACGTAAGGGGAACCCTTTCGTAAAAAAAAATTAATAATATTTTGCCCTTTAATTCAAAAAAAAACCTCTTTTTACCAAAAAAAGACTTTTTGGTAATATAAAAATATAATATTGTATTTATATGTTTATATAAATATATATGTATGTATATATATAATATTTATATAATTTTTAAATTTTTGACGTCACAACAGCTCCAACTGCTGTTAAAAACTCTTCCACTTTTTTAAAAGAAACTATTCGATTTATTCGAAAAGTTTCGATTTAATAATCCTTTTTCTTTTTTCTTTTCTTTTCTTTTCTTTTTTTTTTTTTTTTTTGATATACACCAAACATCAGTCGCTGTGCGGCTCCATCAAGTCTTTCATTCTCTGAAAAGTGTGGTCACGCAACCACACTTACATATTAGGCAATTGTGGAGTTCATTTACTGCACAACCTCAAAAAGATTTGGATATGTCACAACCTGACATAATTAATCATAATCGTCCTATTTCTTCTTCTTCAAATCGTCATCGAACTATCAATGATGATGATAATGTTGTCGATCAAAGAGTTTCAATTATGACGTCTCCTACTTCAGTAAAAAGATATGCAACTTATGATTTAAATTGGAATAATTTTAATTATGATCTTGGTCAAAATAATCATGATAATGATATTATTCCGAATTCCGCACAGGCTGCGAGATGGTCTTTACCTAATTCTCCTAATTCTAATACTACTACTCAAGAACAATCACAAAAACAACAACAACAACAACAACGTCATTCTAAAGTTAGAAAATCTATATCTCCAATAATAATTAATACAAAAAAATCTGATTTACGTGACAAGAATGATGATGAACCTCAATCACCTTTTGGAGGTATTACGGTTACAACTGTTAAAGTGGTAGAAATCCTTCATAGTCCTACAGAAAAAGATTCTTCAAGGATAAATGATGATTTTAATGGTATTAAATCTCAACAAAGAATTTCTCGTCCTGAACTTTTAAATCTTTCTTCTGAAGAACTTCCTGTTGGTATAATTACTAGTGAAAGTAGTAAAGATCGTAAACATAATAAACAGAGAATTAATTTATCTTTACCTCCATCAAATTCTGTTCTACGTCCTTCTCCATCTTTATCTCAAAAGAATCCTAAAATATTAAATCAAAAAAAACGTTCTTCAATAATAAATACTCAAAAAATAAAAGGAAATAAAAATTTAAAAAAATCAGAGTTGATCATACCAAAAGAAATGGCTTTTATTGATCCAAGATTATTGGTGATTAATAATTCTCTTATTAGAACTCCAACATTAACAACAACAACAACAAATCGTAATCGTAAAACAATAAGACGTGGTGGAAGTTTTTATAGAAAAAAATTACCTCCAAAGAATTTGGAATTTGGTTTTACTTCAAATCCAATATCTTCTAATGATCCAACTGATATGGAAGCTGATTTACCTCCTATTAAACATAAAACATTTCCTTGGTTACCAGGTCCACCTAAACCACCTCAATTACTTCATGCTTCTCTAGTTCCTCTTCCTCGTGTGAATCGTGTAGCTATTATTAATAATCATGATTCTAAAAATACTTTGGATAATAATGATACTTCTGTAAATCCGAAAAGAAAATCAAATTTTAATTCTAATCGTTTATCACGTGCTAATTCTCAAAGAAGACGTACTTCAATAATTGAACCTGATCCAAATCGTGCATCTTTAATATTTAGACGTCAAATTTTGGAAGAAAGTTTGATGATGTCATTTGGTGGAATGATGATGAATGGTGTTCAACAACAACAACCTACTTCAATATCAAAACCACCAATTAGACGAAAAACTAAAAAAGGTAGTAATGCTAAATTAGAAGATAGAGAAGTAAGACGTGAAAGACGTAGAAAAGAAAAATTAGAGAAAAAACTCACCAAAGAGTCTCAAAATGTTTTATCAAATAATAATAATAATTTAAATAATCAAATAGAAGGAAAAGATATAATAAATGAAAATAATGTTAGAGAATTTTATATGGGACCTCAGCCACCACCAAGGAAACAATCACAGGATAAAACTATAATCCCATCACCACAAAAACCTAAAAATAATGCTTTACCTTTGCTTTCTTCACCACCTGATCGAAGATTAGGAAATTCTAATGTTAATTCATCTTTAGAACATTCAATTGATGAACCTCCACCTTTTCCAGCTCATTTGGCTCGTTCAACTTTATTTGAAAATAATTCAAGTAAGGAAAGATCAAAGCGTAAACAACAACCATATTCACCTTCAAAAAGTCAATCGATCTCTTCACCTATTTCATCTATATCAAATAATTCCCGTGTTATCACTTCCACTGATGATGATGTTTCACAACATGAAGTTATTAATTCTGAAGAAACTAGTTCAATTAATCAATTACCTTCTCCAAATAAGTCTCAAAAGATTGGGAAAAATATTTTGGGTTTATTTAATAAACAAACAACAAAAGATTATACAAGTCCACCAATTTCGCAAATTAGTTCACCTACACAATTATCACTGCAATCACCACCAACCACGCCAATCACATTATCATCAACAACTCCACCGCAATCTCCACCATTAAGTCCGAGAATTTTAAAGGTACCCCAACAGTTGTTAGGAAAATCTCGTCATGGAATCGAAAATGGTATAGGAAATCCTTCAACTATTCAAAACCAAGAGAAAAAAAAGAAAATGGACCAATTTGAAGCTTTAATTGCTAATTCGGAAACATCTAGTAACAAAAAACCCATCAGTGGAAAAATAAGGGCTATTACAACAGCGATAACCACAGTTGCATCAACAGCTACTTCATCAGCCTCTTCAAGTATAATAAGTATAAGGAAAAAATCTGCTGATGGAACCCCTTATAATAGTCCTAGACATTCAAGTGAAGGATCATATAAAAGTGATGGAAAAGAAAGTGAGAAAAAGAATGGTCTAAAAAGAGAATCTTCAGATAGAGGTTCATTAGCTGATTCGGTTCGTTATAGATCAGATGAAAGATCAGAATTAGGACCAGGTGATGATGGTGTGATAAGAGTGACATTAACTCCGGAAGTTTGTCGATGAAAAAACCAAAAGTAATTGTGTATTTAATATTTTTATTTATTATTATTTTTATTACTTGTGTACATATGTTTTCATAATACTTTCTGTGTTAGAATTATTGTCTTTAGACAGGACTTATATTTTAATAGCACGATACAAATAATTACTTAATATATTATTATTATTTTATTTTTTTTTTTTTACCAAATTTTATTTTTAGTCTCTTCCTGAGAATTCATGAAATTTTTTTACAAAAAAAAAAAAAAATTATAAATAGAGAAATATTTTATATATTAAAGTTATTTTTACAGTTTTTTTATGTAATTTTATATTTTTTTTCTTATATTAATTTTTTTTTTAAAAAAAAAAAAGCTCATTTGAGCAATAAATTGAACAATAAAAAAAAACTATATCATTACAACATTATTCAAAATACTAAGCGAAAAACGTGATGATAATGTTATATAATTAGTGAAAATAGAGAAAAATCGTCGTCTTCTTCAACAATCACTTTAAATAAATTGGTACTGAATCAAATACGGAGGAGTGAATAAATGGAAAAGTCACCATTATTTCATTCTTATTCGAAAAATTGGCAATAATTCGACACCCGATAAATTTTCAGATATTATTTTGTGCATATGATATTCTAATAAAATATATTCTGATTTAATGTCGGGTGCCGGCGTAGCTTAGTGGTAGAGCGTCAGTCTTGTAAACTGAAGGTCGGTGGTTCAATCCCGCCCGTCGGCTACTTTTTTTTCTAAATTAATTTTTTGTACGACGATAAAGAAAAAAAAATTATCTACATTTTTTTTTGTGAAAAGCTTTTATGATTTGGGAAATAATTCGTTAAAGTGATTGGATTTAGAATTGCTATACAATCAAAGGGAAAATGTATCAGATCGACAATTGCAAATCAATGATCGACAATACATTACTTTATATTATGTAAAATCAAAACTTGGGAAACAAGAGAATTTTATAGCTTGCTTACTTTTCTTTACATGATACACAGATACTGCTAATTATAATTATGATCTTGATTTACAAGGACATTTTGCTTTAAGGAAAAGATTTTTATACGTAATTAAAAAGTCACGAATTTTTGCGATTATGAACTCATTTCTTTTTTTTTATTTGTTAATAGGTTAATCAACTAGAGATAGTTGGAAAAGATTTATTATATGAAATTTCTAATACTATTATTGTAATTGAAATTAATCTTCAATTACTTGAGCAGATATGATTCTCACATTTTCTTTTGGTCTAAGGAAAAAAAAATGTATATATATTAATAGGCTAAAAAAATATATATATATATACAAAAATGAAATAATTTCATCATTTTTATAAATTTACCTATCATCTCGATCAACAGTAACTTTACCTATACGTTTAACTATTTCCATACCATCGCTTACCCTTCCAAATATCGCATGTTTTCCTTTTCAAAAATAAATAAATAAAAAATAATTAAGACATCGGGAAGGTCGAAAATGTCCTAAAATATCCGGAGTATGTACCGAAATGTGAAAGATTCCGAACATTTCTGAGATTATATTAAATTCTTACCATCTAAATGAGGAGTAGGTGCTAACGTTATGAAAAACTTTTTGGAATTTAAAAAGATTTGTCATAAATAAAGATATAAACGAATGATAAGGGAAATTAATAATAAACAGTAAATCTCGAGTTCTTACTTGACTTCCATTAGTATCTGGTCCAGCATTAGCCATACTAATAACTCCAGCTCCTGTATGTTTTAAATCTGGATGAATTTCATCTTCAAAAGTTGAACTAAAATACGATTAATGAAATTTACATTAAATTTCTTTTTTTATTTTTATTTTTGATTTTTGATTTGATTTATTTATTACCCATAAATTGAACTTCCTCCACGTCCAGTTCCAGTTGGATCTCCTCCTTGAATCATAAAACCCTTTTAAAATTATTACAAAATATACAAAAAAAAAAAAATACAAAACACAAAAATTTTATTAATCAACTCTTTTTTTTAATAGCTTTTCATTTTTATTTGAAAAATAAAAGAAAATTACGCTTACTTCGATTATTCTATGGAACTTTATTTATTAAAAAAAAAACAATCGCTTAAAATTCTTTTTTAAAATTACTTAAAGAAAAATCAAAGTATCAGTTACATATTTATTTATTTTATTTTACTGAATTTTTTTACTTACTATTGTATTATTATAATATCCACGTTTCGCCTAAGTACAAAAAAAAAAAAATAATGAGTAAAATAATCAAAAAAAACCTTTTTTCTTAAAAAAAAACTTACTAATTCATAAAAATTATCACAAGTTTTCTTTGCGTGATCATCATACAATTCTATTGTAATTATACCCTAATCAAAAGAAAAAAAAAGAAAATTTATATATTTTTATTTTTATTTTTTACTTCCAAGTCATAATTTCTTAAGAACACACCATAGAAGTATTGAGAATTACTGATCGAGACATCACATTAATTGACGAAAGAAAGAATGAAATAATCTGTGATGATGATCATTACATCAAATTTATAACCTTCCAATTTTATAAATTTGCACTACCCGTGGCCACAACTTTTGATTTTTTTTTGTTCATTTTTTTCATTCTTCATTATTTTCATTTATTATTTACTATTGAATAAAGATTTTGACGAATTTAAAATTTCAAAAATTTAATAAAATAAAACTTTATAATTATATTTTCGTTTTAAAAAAAAATATTATACATTTCAAACTAAAATTAATTTTAATAATAAATAATTGATGAGTAGATTACTTTATTTCTGTCAATATCAATATTATGTTCTCTTGTGATACATCATACTGGAAAATAATAAGATATATTATAATTATTAAAATATGAAGAATAAATAAAGGTTCAACCTACATTCTACTATCCCATGTTGATTTGGTTGAAGAATTATTCTTACAGGGTTTTGTGAGTATAACAATTGAAAAATTTAAAGTTTCGGCTATATTCATAAAAGTATTTACCACTGATAAATAATGACTTGTGTAAGTATCTCTAATAGACTTGGAGTAGTTTATCAATTGCTGGCTGATTGTCGAGGATTTTTAGAATTTGAAAATACAGATACTTGCTCCACTTATTTATGTTAAGGACGATTGGTTTGATCATTACCTCAGCATTGTGTAATTAAATATCAGGTGTATCACTTGGAACTAGTGGTCATTTATTGAATGGATATCATCAGTGAATAGCGTAAGAGAAGCAATATGTGCAATCATACCAAAACTATAGATATCTTAGAAAATCCATGCAAAAGTTCATGTGTTATATGAGGCATAACTTCAAATAATTTCGAATGTCCTATAAGATTCTGGCAATCCATTAGCAACATATAATTTTGTTTTACAGTCTTTAATTACAAGAATAATGTCTGAGTGAGATCACAGTAAAGAATTATTGCATCTTAAGGATTAGTGCAATATGTTGTAGAATCAAGATCAACTTGGAACTTGGTCACTAGTTACCAAAGAAGCTCGATTAGGAATGAATATGAGACTGATTATTTAAAGAAGAAGATATAAGTCATGATCTGCTCCAATTTCATGTATACAAGTAAAAGTTCCAATATTACGATTTTTAAGGCTCTGATAAAAAATAATGATTTGGTTTTATTGATACAACAAAAAGTGAATAAAGGATTTTAGATTCTTACCAATTCTATGTAGAACTGAAATATAAAGCACAAAACTCTCTTCCTATATTAAAACAATGTTAAAAATTGTAAACATTGAAATCAAAAGATTCACAATAATAATCATCTTAGCAATTTGAAGCATCCTTGGCCATGCCATTATAATTGATAGTTAAATAATAATATTCAATACAAGATCATTTTTTACTGGCAGAAAATGAAGCAATCTATTTTCATTATAGCACCAATCATCAGTTTTTACAAGAACATAATTTTAACAAATATATAGATGGTCTATAATATCCATTTTAAAATAAATAAATGAACTTTTAAGGGTGAATTTTTTTATTTAGTTTTAAAAATATTATATATAATAATAATTAAATTAAATAAATAATTTATAACTTACCAACTAAGATAAATTACCAAGTAAATTTTAAATAAAAAAATTTAAATTATATATATAAACAGATAATAAATATATGATTCTGAACATATTTAAAACAAGTTATAATTTAACTTTACTAATAGAGAAAAAGCAAATTTAACCAAATTTAAAAATTCAAAAATTAGTTTTCTGCAATTATCTAATAATTTTTAAATTATAACTATTATATTAAGCTAAAAAACAATTTTTTTTAAGAATAAATATGTATCTCACCAGTATTTCACCCTACTGTATAATGTTTAAATTTTCACAAAAATTTGTAAAAAAGAAATTCTTAATATATAAACTTAAATATATAATGTGTGTATTTTTCCTGCTCTGCAAGTTTATTTAAAACATTAAAGATGGTTTTAAATATCATTTTAACTTATTTGACAACTTTTTTTTTGGATTTTTTTTGATAAATTATGTGATGTATTTAATTCTGGCCAGAATTAAATGACCTGTATAAAAAATATCCTTTTTTGGAAAAAAGCAAGATTTAAACATTATACATAATAAAGGCAAAATTTAGATTTACCTTTTTTTTAATATAAATTTTACTTTATATTTTTGAAAACCTCTATTAAAAGTAAGTAAATTCAATCTATTAGTATCATTATAAAAAATATAATTTTCTTTACAAATATTATATTTATATTTGTACAAGTTGATTTAATTTTATTGAATAATTTTTAATTAAAATAAAAGTTAATTTTATTTAATCAAAATGGTTAAATTATACTTTAAAATTGTCAAAAAAAAAAAATTTAAAATTTAAAATATCAACTAATTTCTAATATAAAATTTTATTAGAGTTAATGTTTAAAATACATGTAGTTTAAAGCTATCTAATTAATATTAATAAATTCAACACCACCTGTCATTCTAATGAATCCTCTGTATGCATTGTCAGTGAAACTTGCTCCTATATAGGTAGAAGTATATCAATAATACCTCATCTTAGCAGACTGCCTTATAATCAAAGGAACTTGCACTAGTCGAATAATGAGATATCAGGATATAAACAATCATACAAAAATCGGAAATATATAGGAACCTGATATGGCATTTTAAAAATCATACACATCTCAGTTTCTAATGTTTTACCAATATTTTCATGATTATAATACTATTTCTTAAAAGATATATCAGTAAAATATTTAAGAATTATCAGTATACAAATAGTCCATAAATAATTTATCGATAAAATATACAAATTAAAATTAGCCGCAGTAAATTTAATTGTCTAGCTGAATTTAAACTTTATTGGATAAATAAATCAAGTTTAAACTAAATAAGTCTAAATTTCAAAACTTTTTTTAAAGTTTCAAAACTAAAATTTTTTGTAAGAACTCCAGCTCTATAATGATTTCAAAGCATAAGACAAACAAAATTAGTAAGTTTGTCTAACTTCTTTTTTTTAATAAAAAAAAATTTTAGTAGACGAATATCCAGAATTTCAAAGGTACTAAAACTGAAATTCTACTTTTTTTATTTTTTAACGAAACATTTCTACCATTTTTATTTTCTATTTTTATTCTCTAAACAAAATATTTCTAAATGTTTTGATTATTTTTTTATTGGATTAATTTGAAAATAACTGCCGGTGAAATTCACCAAATGGTGAATTTCACCATGTTTCACCATGATTTTCATATTGCATTTAAAATTTAAAATTTTCGTAAATATTTTATGGTGAAATT
>JADRCO010000557.1:0-30955 GCA_021464525.1 Rhizophagus sp. LPA8_4_AMF
TTAAGATAAACTTAACGATATCGATTCTATATTGATTAAAAATATCAAGTTTCTGTAAAGTAATTTCACAGTGCACTGACATGCACTTATATTACAGAATATTATTCTTCATAAAATACACCAATTCGAGGGGTTAGTATATCGCAGTTTAAGGTTACTCCACATTTGTTTATTTTAAATTTCCTAAATTATTTGATAAAAAAATATATAAAGGTAATCATTTTTTTTAAAAAAAAAATTAAAAAAAAATGTCATTATATGATCCAACAGATGATACAATTGATACAATTTTAACTGGATTATTTCCAGTTTTAATAATTGGTTTATTTAATGGTTTTGAAGATAAAAAAAAAAAGATATATCTTTTATAAATATACTTGACGATGTTATTATATTTGGATCTATTATTGCATTTCCTTTATATACAGTATTTAGATATGGTGTTAATAATAATGATTTTTTTAAAAAACAGTATATTTCTGTGTTTGTTGGTTTTACAGTTTTTGAAGTACTTTTATATAGTTTGTTTTTATTTCAAAATATAATTAGAAGAAAGATTAGTCAAATAAAAAAGAAGCATTTTTTAGTTAAATGGCTAGAATTAATACTTGAAGTTATTCCAACTTATATTCTTATTACAGTTATTACTATTTCATTGTTTCCTAGATATATGTTATCTTCTGTGAAAGCTGAATTTGTTATAAAAGGAATTAATAGTTAAATAGTATATGATTTTAATTCTGTTAACAATCATTGTATTGAAAATTTTGGATTTATAAGATGTAGAGTTTTGGAGATAATGGATTTTACAATAGTTGTATATGGTATTGTTGTATTAACATTTTAATTAATGGAATTAATTTAATTAATAATTTGCATAAGAAAAATTTTCAAGTAACCTCCCCTATAATTTTTAAGATCATGAGAATTTTTAAATGGATTCACTTAATTCTGTTGACAATTTTTCCAGGTTTTGCGTCAGAATATTTACTTAGTAATGATCCTAGAATTACAAAGGTGGCTTTTGGAGTTAGTATTATAGCTTTTACTAGACTAGTTAATCATTTTGATGATAAACCTGGAACAATTAATACAATGGTTTCTATTTATTTAAATGGTAAGGATGATTTGAAGAATACAGAGATAATAAAAATAAATGAAATAATAAAAATGGTAGAAAAAATCATAAATAAATTTGGAAAAAGTGAGTTTGAAAAATTGAGTTTGAAGAACAAATTAATAATAGAATAAAAATACTAATTAGAATAATAAATGATAAAGAGAAAATAGAGGTTCAAAAAAATGGAATAAAAAATATGAATAAAAATAATGAGGAAGAAACTGAAATTAAAACGGAAGGTAAAAAAAATGAGGAGGAAATTGAAATTGGAATGAAGGTTCAAAAAAATAGATTTATATTTGAAATTGAAATTATGGATCAAAAAAACAAATAATAGATTTATTGAGAAAATTGAAATTAGAATAAAAGATCAAAAAAAAGAGGAAGAAATTGATGATCGAAAGAATGAGAAAGAAATTGGGATTAAAACATATGGGCCGATTTGACGCATCATGCCAATAGTAACCAATTCCCATTTACTATGAAATTATCACATGCAATGCGTCAAATCCGCCCATATGATAGATGATCAGAAGAATGAGGAAGAAATTGGGATTAAGATGGATGATCGAAAGAATGAGGAAGAACTTGATTCAAAAAATGAAGTTGAAACAATAACAGAGGATTTAGAAAACGATAAAGTTGAAAAAATAAAAAATAAAATAATTGAACTATATTCTTGTATGATAGAATTAGATAATACCGTATAGTCCGAGAAAAGAGAAGTACAAGTCAAATGAAATGAAAACTGCTTATTAAAGTTAACAAAATGAAAAAACACCAAACTATCGCTAAAGTGACTACCAGAAAATGACTCCCTGCTATTAGACTAAACAGAACCATACAAAAACATGAAACCCCATATGGTTATTCCAAACTTCCAATTCCTATATAAAATATATATACTGTTAGTATACAATATTATTGTAATTTGCGAACATTACTGTATCATTATATATAGATATTGATTTATAAACATTTGTCTTATCAATAATATTTATTTTTATCATCTATAGCTAATAAAGTAAGTTTTATAGATACTTTTTATATTATATTGTATTTTATTCCATATTTTATTAATTAATATAAAAAAAAGCGTTGAAATCACAAAATAATTATCATAAAACGTGTATTTACTTGCATTTATTATGTGTATTTGTCATTATTACATTTTTTCATAATTATATTTTTTTCACCTAAAGCAATAATAACGGCCTGGATCCGTCTAATAATAACAAATGTCTCTCCCCTGAATTGTAATAATAGCGCTTAAAAGAAAATCTGATGTTTTGGAGAAACTGATCAATGTAATAATATTCATACCATCTTCGAAATACCCAATTTCATATTAGACGTTATTACCAAAAACGGAATAATGAGTACGCGTAATGTTAAGCTAATGCTAATAGAGAAAATAAATCTACCGTTTATTCTTGATTCGAGCGCCCAATTTCCATTTTCATTCTAACATACGATACAAGAAATGTATGACATGTAATCCCCCTATCAGTGTGACAGTCGATTTTCCAAAACTCTGAAAGTGTATTACTTCGCATTACATTTCTTTTTTCGAACTATATGAGAAAAAAAGGGGTCGAGATCTGTAAATCGGTAGATCAAGACGCTCAATTCTCATTCTAACATCAGGGACGTCGGATTAATCCGCGTAATGCTAAATCAAAGATTCGTAATATGTGTATTATGCCAGAACTTTTCGGAAAAAAGCGAATATCACTACCGGATTAATTATTTAATGATCTAACACCACGATCTGACCCAAAGATTTGCAAAATATCTGACGGCATTTCATAAACTTCATTGTTACAAAAATAGCACTCTGTTGATCCTCCTAGCCATTATTACGAAAATAGCACATCTAAAAATAAAAACACTGCGGAAATAGAATGTCTTTCTGCGTATTTCAGGTGATCTCACATGACGAAGTTTCCTCTACTGCGCATGTATTTTTTGCGAACTTACGTGATGCGGGACGAAAAAAGAAATTAACATATATTATCGGATTCATCACCAGAATCGTTATCGGAATCATCTACGGTGTTTATTCTCTAGCATGCCAATGGAATTCTGAGCCGATGCAATAGCTCATAGTTCGTGGCCAGATAACATAAATTTTAGGTTATGAAAAACCAGAATGATAAGTCATGTGATTTCTCCTGGCACTTTTGAATGTAAGATAAGGCGGGATTGATTCCGATTATTACAAGATCGGTTTTATCCGAATTTAACAAAGTTTTGGGATCTGATGCATAGCATTTGCAAAACGATGGTTTTTTATTATAAATAAAAAATATAAGCCTGATGTGAGCGTTACTTTATTTTTCGCCTATAAAAAAATGCTAAACTTCACGTTGCCTTATATGTGCGTTACAATCTGTAACACAAATCGCTTTGTCTATTAAGCGTAAATTTAAATTTTATTTCAGAAAATCATTATATTAAGAGCCGGTAATACTCAGAAATATGAAATCATTAATTTTTGTCTTAAATTCATTGTAAAAATACAAATATATAATACGCAATCTCGTCTTGCCATCTAATTTAGCGTTTACTTCAATAATTAACCCACCAAATGAGTCCCCAGAGAAGAAATACAGCAATGTATCAATAGAATCATTGATAGTGGTATTAGATAGCATTTTGAAACTTATCTTTTGAAACTTATCTATTTAAACTTTCTCTTTTTTACCGGATTTTTTTTTCTCGGTTTCCTTGGGGTCTTGAAACAATCAAAAAAAAATTTAACTGAATGTGGTGGTGAAGAAACTGAGCATGATGGTGAAGAAAATTGGCCAACTTCCATTAATTCATTTAACAGGTCATCTCCTGACTTAATATTGGCGTTATTCCGAATATTCAGGATTTGTAGGTTGTCCTTAATGATAATCTGTGAAAACGAAACACAATGAATATTAGGAAGCTGAAGAAAAATGGAACCATAATTACAAGAATAAATTTTTTCTCACCTTATGCTGATAAATTGATACTAGAAGCTTGAGAAAGGATCTTAACCCCACTTCTGAAAACTTGCTACCTACATTGTGAGATAGGGGGTCTTTGCGAAAAATGCAAATCGACCCACCAGCACGCCATAACCTAGCGAATTGGATCCATAACCCAAGATGTAAAATGCCAATTACTTGTATTTTATTTGCTTTCTGATCATCATAATCTACAGCCCTCATTAGGTCAGCATACATGTCACGAAGAGTCTTTGGCATCTTGAATGTCTCGAGAAGATCTTTCTGATCTGAAGCTCCTGAATAAGATCTTGCTCCTTCGATGGCTCCAACTTCAAGAAGTTTGTCAACGGTATATATTATTCCGTCAATTTTGCGACCGATGAGCTTTCTTGTGTGTGTGTTTGCTTTTCGACTTCGGTTCTTCCTGTTTGCACTACTCAGTGATGGTGCATCAGTTCTATAAACGGTGATAAATAAATCATTGATATTAAAAAAAAAAGAAAGTTTATGATAATTTATTCTTGAATATGATTAAAACCTTTTAATGTCGGTGCCTAGTTGGATGTCTAATACAGAAATCTATGTACGTTCCAAAAAGTGCAACCGCAAAGTCAACAATGAAGGAATGGGCATGACTAATAATATGTTAGTATCATGAATGATAAGATAAAAAGAATTTAATTTTCGAGAAACTTACTGCTCATATTCCATGTCTTTGGCGAATTCAAAGAGTATATCCTCGGTTCCGCGCGACATTGCGAAAGAGCTTACTAAATATGGAAAAAAAAGTTAAAATAGTTACGTGCAATAGCGATGGCGTCATACCTTAAAGAGGGGGAAGAATACGATGTCAACAAACATTACGAACAAGAATGGATCCAAATGGCCACACGAACACTTTGCAATCTGTATGAGAATGTGGATGCCCCATTAATTAGAAGCCAATATGAAGATTGGTTCAACGACAAGGATATCGAAGCATTATTTGATAAAGAAGAGTGAAAAGAATTAACAAAAGATCCAATTGGGGTTCCACCGCTCAATCGCAACTTCGAAGAATCTGGGATAGCATCATAAGCCATCCGAAAAGCCACCTTGTCAACTTTCGGGGGAGTATCATTATCTTCGTTTATATCATCCGCAACGTTTTCCTCATCCTTCTCGTCATAATCAAGCGCTTCAAGATCTGATTCAACTTCAAATGGCATAATCTTACTTCCACAATAAGGACAATATCTCATTAGTTCATAGATATTGATCTAAAGAATAAAGAAGGTAAATCTTATTTATTTATCCATTGTAAGATCCGATTTTAAATGTATTTACCTCCATGTCACAATCGGAGCAAAGAGACGACTTATCCCGCTTATGCTTCTCTGCCCGGTGATTAATCTACAAAGAGTGAAAGCGAGATAACGAATATATATCCCGAATTAATTTATCTGTTATGAATGGCGATAACCGAACAATTCATTCTATGTGAGTACCATACCTCACCCTCCTCATTGTCCGCTTCATCTTTCGATTTTTGCAGTTTCTTTAAAAACAGATTAGACGATTTTTCTTCGGCTGGACTTTTTAAAAAACTGTCAACCTCGTCACTCAAATCCTACAGAAATACAAGGTCAGTATTATGAAATGATATAAAAAAAGAATGTCAATAATTATTGCTTCGTAATGAATACATTGTTATTACTTACCCTCCTTTCCACATAATTAGAATCGTAATCGGAACTTGCATCTATTTCTGTTTCAGAATAATTAAATGGTCGGTTTCTTTTCCTAAGCACCTTCCCGGGATCCTCTTTCTAAAGAAAATCGTAAACCAATTATAAGATGTAACTAACCTAATGACCGTGATTTTAACCGGACTCACATTGTCTTCAAAGTCACTCCTTTTTTCGAGCTTTTTTGTGATTGATTTTCGTAGAAAATGGCCTTGAACTCGCACGTCTTTTGTTGCGTCTAGAATGTGCAAGTTCTAAAAAAATAGACCATTCAGTATGCAAATCAAGATGTAGTAAAGGTTTCGAGAATTAACATGCCAACCTCTTCGATATCAATCTTATTCTCCAGTTCTCTCTTTGTCCAATATTGTTTCACCACCTCCGACTTGCTTTGATCCTGTTTTAAGGAAAGATTTATTATGGTTCGGAACCTTGAAGGGGAGTATTTTTAATTATTGGACACAAATATGCACCAAAGGGACACACACAGCACAGAGGCCCTAACTCCAAAACACAGAGGTTCGGCGGAGGTAGTGTAAAATCCATACCAGCACAGAGGCATATTCTCCCATTGACACGGAGGTCAAACAAATGTTTCCTCACGACATGGGTTTGACACAGAGGTCAAACAAATGTCCCTCACGACACGAAAGGTCGATTGGAGGAGGATGGGATAGGACGATGGTACACGACATATTTACGTAACAAAGAAAGCAGTATGAAAGAAATAAAACCTGAAAAGCATCCATGCAAGCGCGTGCAGTCACTCTTCGATCTTGCTCTGTATCAACGTCTTTGGCAATAGAACTAAGTGTTCCTTTGTATAGGCTGTAGGCTTTCATTTTGTCCATCGGAAGTTTGTGCTCCAAGAAGTTAATTAGCGAGCAGGAAGTCAAATCGTCGAAGTATTTGTCAAACTTGGGCATAATGCGGAAAAAAAGATTTAACTGCGTAATCGCGTAATCGATCTGTGATATTGGGGCCATTGAGATATGCAGATATGCTACTGTAGAACTTTCTAATGCTGTACTTTTATCCAGCCTGATTTAGAACTGTGATTATGTCATTCAGTTTTTGACCCGCATTTGTTTTTAAGTTGATGGCGCATATGTGGCGCGGCAAAAAAAATATGTAAGAAAATAATTTCATAACACATATAGCCTTTAAATATTACTAACTATATGTAATTTTGGATGCTTTGCAAATTTAATTAGAACGACAAAAGTGGTTTCAAACTGGAAAAGTTCCTTGAATATTAAGATTTTGATATATATATCATGGATCTAATAAATATTATAATATATTTTAGTTGTGATTTATATAGATTAATCAATAACATTATGAATAAAAATACCTGCAGTATCAATTGAATTTAAATTATAAAAATTTATCATCCAAGATTAATAAAAATTATTGTAATTATTATTAAAATCAATAAACCAGATTAATGATTATTTTTGCATTATATGAGCCTTTAATCTATTTACATCTAAATTAAATGTTTTATTTAATGTTCCCTTAATATTAATATTATCATCAAAAATAATTATTGAACTATTTTTTAATTTAAACCTATCATATCCAATATATCCATCATAAAATAATGGTACAATTTCTGTAGTATAATAGTTAATAATATTTGGATTATAGCCATCAAAAACTTTATTATCAATAAATGTTACTGCTCCACTTGATAAAAAGTGAATCTGAAAATAATTATTTAAACTTAAATTTATACCATCATTATCTGAAAAAAAGAATGTATAACCCAATCCATCAAAAGTATTTTGACAACCTGTAACAAAGATAAAAAAATATTTATGAATGATAATTAGAAGATTATTAAACTTAAAATAAAATCAATGAATTTTTACCTACAATAATTGTTAAAAGTTTCCTGGATAAAGCTAAATCATTATTAGACTTGAAAAACCTGATATGAATTTCAGTTAATTTGATAAGATCATTTGATTTAGTTACGCTAAATAAAATAGTAGCAAATCCACCTTTAGTTAGAGAAAAATTACTTTGTCTAAAATTAAAATATAAAATATATTAATAATGATATAAATATTTTTAAATTAACTAATGATCTTTACTGATAAATAGTTATATTTTTAGATATACTAAATGTTTCTATTTCTTCGTTTATTGTTGAATTGAAATCGTATATAATACGAAATTTCTAAGTAATTGAAAGAAAGAAATCTACTAAGTACAATAATTGTTAATATGTACAGAACTGTAAATCTTCTACATCCTAGTGTGTAGCATTTTTTATTTCTGTTATAAGAAATTCTTGTTGTGAATCAAGGCTGGTAACAACTTGATAATTATCACGTAAGTTAAATTTCCTAAAATTAATTTTTAATTTTTAAATAACGGTCAAAAATATCTTATACTTAAGTATGCAAACATACTTATGCATAACTCTGTTCTAAGATACTATTATTTCTCTATATAAAGATAGACCTAGTCTAGATTCTATAAGTACGTAACTGTCAATCAATGCTTTTGGTGAAAATGAAATATTACAATCAAATGAATTTACGTCACACTCAGGAATAAAATCAAGAGAAAATGAATTATAATCGATTTCAATTGGAAGAACTGTTCTATTAACGAAGATGATGCGCAAATATAATTCAGTATTTATAAATTTTATTTCGTTATTTCTTTGTGTAAAAAGTAGAATTATCTTTCCATCTTGATAAATGTCTGAACCTTCATAATGAAGGTTAGGCAAATTTTCAATATATTCTAAAGGTTCTTGTGCATGTAATAATATTGATAATAAAATTAAAGATACGATAAGTATCCATAATCTCCTATTAAAAACAGACATTTTTTATAAAATTTTTTTTTAATGATGCTGAACTTATAAAATTTTCATCTAAAAGATTATATTTATAGTAAACAAGAATGTCATCCGCCCCTGATAATTGTCCTTACCAAAAATTTCATATTATAACATACGAAGTTTTAATTATTCAGAATCACGTGAAATTTTAGTCTACTTTTAGATCAAAATATAATTCAACTGAAACACATTGTATTAAGTATTTTATTTCTTAATAATCAATACCAATTACCAAATAGCCTTAACAATTTGGTACTTCATCAATAAGACGTTTAGAATTTTTCGTTCAGGAAAGTGATTCTATACTTGGTATAAATTTTTGTTCCTATCAATAGTGACACATCTAAAAAATAGAAAACATGAAGAGAAAACTTTATTGTTACCATATAAAGACGATATAATTATTTACATTAAATGTACTATTTTTATTTATAGGCAGTGAAATTGATCATTGAGCGTCAAATTTTTTCAGTGTTCACTTTATTTATTGTAACTATACAGGCATCTAAAAGTGGAGTACAGTTATGTGAAGTATTACAAAAATGTGATTTGCGAATCTACTATTAAGTAATATACTGTATAACAAAAAACTATTGTACGTGCATAATAGTTAACAATATGCTATAATGATTATAAATCCTTATATTTATTAAAGCTTGAAACGCGTTTTTTGTTCTTTAAATTATTGAGCTGAATTTTTTGCTTTTTCTTAAAAACGTCTATGGTAGAATATTTTATTTTTGAATATAAAATATAACATAATAAAGAAAAATTATAGATTGTAATTACATACAACTCTTTTTTTAATTAAAAATTTAACAACTTTTTATATATTGCGTACTCAACACCTTTTTTATACCGGACTTCTCTATAATCTATATCATGAAATTCTGACATCATAAGGGGTGATCACTTTTAATTTTTGAATCAATTTATTTTCTTATTTGTTTCACCTGTATTTAGCTTCATCCTTTTCCACCTTACATGTTAATGTTTTAACAATACAATTAAAGAAAGGCTTTAAAATATTCAAAGCTTATTAAGGCTAAACTTAATCAGGCAAAATAACGTATCTTTTAAAGTCTGAACTATAACTATATTATTATGAGCAAAAAAAAGTGGTTTATTAGTAAATTTTTTACATTTAAATTCTACTACATCAAGAATCCAAAGAAAAAAAGTAATCTCAATAATACAGTAATAGAAGCGAAAATTTATTTTGTCGGATATCAATGTCACATGATTGAAGATCATATCTTAGTATTAATCTTAGTATCTTACATTGATATTAAGTACTGAATAGATGTAGTTTCGGTACATCTTCCCCATCAAAAAAAGCTCGGACATGTGATTTTTGAACATGTGATTTTGTTACATATGGCGCAGTTGTGGCAAGCTCTGGTTAAGCTTTTTTTTGCTATATCTATTTTGCGTAATTTTTTTCATGTTTGCGTTTATTATTCAAATGAATATTCTATATTTACAAAATTATTTTTAAAATGAAAAATTGTATTCTTTTTTTATTTTAAAATTAAATAAATATAAAATGGAATTTTCTAAAGATATCTATTGCAACGGTTGTAAATCATTTAAGCTATCGTTTGAATTTACAAGTTATGAAATTAAAGGTATTAAACAATTCAAAACTTGCAATAATTGTTGTCAAAGATTTGAGAAAAGACAAAAATCTCTTGTAGAAATAAAAAATTGTCAAACTGACAACTTGGAAATTATTGATATTGATTTTTTAAGTGAAATAATTATAAATTTCTTAGAAGACATATCTTCCAATAACCAAGAATTACATTTATACTGCCGAATAAGTAATACAAGTTTTACTAATGAGATTTCAACTAAGGAAATTGCAGATAAAATTATTGAGTTGTTTGAAGATACTGATGGATACCACTGGAATTTTAATCATTTATACGAAGGCAAGAATATAACATATTGGTATTTCTATTCCCAAAGAAATATCTTAGCATCCAAGCCACGTAAAAATCCAGATCCATCAAAATAACAAGACACTCCATCGATGAAAAGATTTACTTGTGATGGTACTATAAAGATATCTATTGATAAAAATATAAAGATTTCTGAAGTAGAACTTCACCATAAGGATCTGCATACAAGACCTGTTAATAAATCTGTATCACAAAGCATAAAAGATTTTATAAAAGAAAATATAGATTTCCTTCCAAGAGAGATATATAAACATCTTGTTAATAATGGTCTTGATATATCAATAAAACAGAAACAAATCCACTTTTGGTGGACAGAGATAGGGCAAGAATGATAAATGTTGTGAAGATGCATTTGAATCTACACGTATTTGGCTATTGGAGAATAATTATAATATAATTTTACAAGAAACAGAACCAGTTCATGCACTAGCCTTTGAAACTGGCATTCTTAAACAAATAAATGATCTAGGAATTAATATCAATAAATATGGAATGGATGCTACTTATAATACCAATAATATGGGATTTGAATTATATGTTCTATATGCAGAGGTAAATGGTACAGAATTTCCTTTATCCTATTTGTTTCTTGAAAATAATGGTAAATGTAAAGAAGGAGTACGAACAGAAAAACTGCAAATGTTCCTTACTATTTTTAAAAATCAAGAAGTGTAACCATTATTTTTTTTAATAGATAAGAACTTTGCACAAATCAATGCAGTGCGATTTATATGGCCACATGCTAAAATATAATTATATAAATGGCACGTTAAAAGAGCTATAACAACTAGATTATCAAGCAATAAAGCTGTAAGGTCTAGTTATAACCCTCTTTCAGATATTGTAAAAAGATTTCCTTTTAATGGTGTTTAACAGGCAATACATTTTTATCCTAAAAAATTTCAAGAACAGGTATAGGTTATAATGAAAAAACATCTGCACCAACATTTATTGATTCCAATGAGTAAAGGAGTATTTCTGAATAAATCCAATATTTATAAAGCATCAGTTCAGGAAATGTATGAATTTTGCTATACCAATTCATTGATTTCACTTTGATCATATTTGTGGACAGAATGGTATAGTGAATCAAAATGGTCATTGTGGGCACGTTCACCATGTGAAAATATGATTTCTGTATTAAAGACGACTATGTTTGTTGAAGGGCATTGGAAAACTATTAAAAGAAATTTTTTGTATAAGTTTTTCCGTCCCAGAATGGATCTTGTCACATATATTTTAATGAAAAATGTTGTTGTTCATCAGCAATGAAAATTTTAACAGATTAATTTGGGAAGGAAAAAGCCAGATTGGATTAAAGACTTTAAATCTAAATGGAAAATTATCTAACCGGCCTATTTCAAACACATACATAATTGATATAGACAACTGGATATGTGGATGGATGTTCTTATATTTAACTAATCATTTTAATCTATGCAAGTATTTAGTTTAACAATAAGGAATTATACCAGTTGAATTTTTCGCAAATATCAAAAGAAATTGTTACCCTCCATTTTTAATTGAAATAATCCATTACCATGTATAAATAATGAGCAAAATTTTCATAATAAATCATATATAATAGATGAATTGCTTGAAGATAATGAGTTATTTGATGAATTAATTAATACTACCAGAAAAGCACTTTCTCTTTTAGAAGAACAAAAGCTAGCTGGCAATATTAAATGGTGTAAAGCTGTAAAAAAATTGTTTAATCCTATTATTAAATTAGTTGAAGATGTAGAGCATTATCAAAATAAGCGAACCATGCCATTAACATGGAAGGGGCATACTGATAACACTCGTTATTTACAATAATTTATTTTGATTAATGAATTTTAATAAATCAAAATTGAATAAATATTATTGTTAAATTAACATTACATTCTATTTTAATAAAAAATCACTCTAATTTTATTAACTTTAAAAGAATTTGTCTTACTTATAAATTGATGTTAAAGTATCTTAGGGTTAGGTAAGGAAAGTTAGTTTAGGCTGAAATACTTATCCTTGAAGATAACGTTGACATTGGAGTATTTTAGGGTTAGGGTAAGGAAAGTTACTTTAGGTTGAAATATTATCCTTGAAGATAACGTTGACATTGAAGTATTTTAGGGTTAGATAAGGAAGTTAATTTAGGCCAACGGTCAAAGATCAGTGAAGATTACTGCATAGTGCAAATTTCATAGCCACACTTAGCCACAGTCAAATCACATGAATCACGTGCTTGAGCTTTTTTTGATGGTTATGCTGGGGGGTTGTTTCAGTACATTAAAATCACATGATTTGCTGATCAAACTGATCGATGATTACGTACTTTTAGAATCTAAACTAGGTCTAGAAATAAATATCATCTTGGAAAGGAATCATATATAAACCAAAACTAATTTTTTGTCAGTAGGTAAAATTTCTGGCAGCATTGTAATTAGTTTTTAACCCTATTCACAGTACAACGAGTACAATGGAGAAATTAAAATCTGCTTCTTGAATATATATTTGAGTATAATTATTTCAGATAATTTGGCATTAAGCCGGTGTAAATTACACCAAATTTTTGTTATGAAAATAGAATTACACCAGTATTACATCGGCCATAATATTTCGCATGACTTGAACCTAATTTAACTCCATATATACTTCTCAGATAATAACGCAATTCCATTTTCCCTTTTCAAATATCCCAATTAGTGTATGATGAAATTTCCATTTAAGCTTAACCAAAAAAGATTCGCAAACGTTTCAAATTCTTTATTAGAGATAATTTGAATCAAATAATATTTTTACCCTTATATATAATACAAGGATAAATAGTACATTGACGATAAATTAAAATGAATTAATCAAAAAAGATGATGAGTACGTATAAACAACTAGATGTAAAGGTATTCTACCTGTGCTTTCTTCATTATTTTTCTGTTAAGTGTTTACAGAGTTTTACATAACTACTTTGATTAAAAATCATACCAACATTAACAAAGGATAATAAAGAAATAATTTTTCTGCATTTGTGCAATAATCGATGTGAAGTAATCTAAAATAGTAAACCAACCTAATGGTGAACATTGAAGCATCATTAACACGTTTTTGGGATTGGCTTCAAATTTAAGATTATTATTCGTAATTAAAATAATTTTATGTTTCAGGAATCAGGATTATCTGAAATATGCAATTACTGAACAGTGGAAAATTAAAATCTTATTTCCTTGTATATAATAAATTCTTTTTATATGAGTATTGATGTCTAATATTTTTTTGGAACAGCAAATTACCACTGATTATTCTAATAAACCCAATTTTTATCTTTTAAATACTTATTTTTTCATTATTAACTCCAACTAACTGAGTTTATATGAAAAAAACCTTTATAAATATGAGGTTTATTCATTTAGTATGCTTCTTATTTTTGCAGGTATTTACTATTATTTAAGAAGAAAAAATTTATAATATGAATGTACAGTATTTCCATTTTTTTTTTTTAAAAAAAAAAATGAAGGTCATTCAGTAGTTGAAACGATCCAAGGTGAGTCAATTTTCAGTCAATGTACTATGGATAATTGGAAAGTAATTAGTAAGTATATAGCATCATAAATTGTTTGAATTTACTAAAATCTTAAATAATAAAGTAAAATTTCTTTTAAAGCTATTTATTGGAGTCTTTTATCAGGAAATGAAGGTCTATTTTCAACTGGTGTATTGGCTGAAAACCCTGAAATTGATATGTTACTATTACAATATAGCAACAGCCTATTACTTTCTTGTAAATGTAGAAACGCAGTTAGTTCTAGAACTCTAGGAACAAGTAAAAGTATCTGCTTTATAACTACTAATCCAAATAATAATAATCCATAAACTATTAATTTGAATATTGATGTTGAATATCAGTACATATAATAAGAAGATACTTTTTCATAATATTTAATTAGACTTTTATATTAAAAATACAGATAGAAAGATTTTTTATATGAATAAATGATTTGTTACAGATGATTTGTTTCTAAAGGACAAATCGAAGTACCAATAGCAATCCCAGTATCACCATGAAAAAATACAGATTTACAATCATGCACATGATTTAGAAAGATATTTGAAACATTTATTTTTTTTTTTCTTTATTACTAATAGAAAAATAATATTTATTTTTAACATTTTTAAATCATTTTGGTATCAGTAATAATAAAGAAAGCTAGTACAATATTATTCCCAATACACTGTATTATTATTCAGATCTTTTCATGTTCTTGGTGTAGTTTTGTGATTTTTTAATGTTTTAATATCATTATTCATTTTTTCAACAATTTGAAATTTACCCAAATTTTCTTTAGCCATAGGTAACCTTTTGGTTTATTGCGTGATTCTTTTAACGATTCCTTTGTCTTAAATATAATAGTAAATTAAAAAATTAAAATTATTAATAAATAATCAAATAAATAGAATTTGAAGATATCTTATTCAATATTCTGTACAAATAAGCTAATCAGTATCATAAATTGTTCTTCATCATTTTCAATAATATAATTATCCCCACTTTCAACGACTGAATTACAGATTAGTGAAATATTTGAAGTTTTACGATCTAAAGAATTCAAAATTAATGGATAATTTCTATTTCTTTGCACCTATTAAAAATAATATTGAGTTAAATAATTGAAATATATAAATTAAGAGCTATTTTTTTATGTTATCCCGACATTTGAGACATTTTTGCATTACAATTTCTTTATGATAGTAACTTCCATTTTTATTTTTGTCCTTATTATAAAAATAACAATAAATATTTTCTATAATTTATTATTATTAATAGTATATTATTCTCTATTTATTTACTGCATGTGTTTCTGTTTCTGTTATAAGTATTATTTCAATATTCCAAATCCTCATTCTTTGTTGTAGTTTTTCTGATGATTTTTTGAAACAATACCAAAGTGCTGATAGAGGCATTATTGTGCAAGAATTTGTCTGAATCCAATTCTAAGTTATTCCGCAGTTATTACTACCTAACTAATTACTATTTGATTGCTGAAATAATTGGTTTTCAAATATATTAAATGTATTAATTTTATAAAGAGATTTATCATGTAAAAAATTTTCCTATTTATGAATTACATAATTTCAAGCCAAACCATTACTTCCATCCTAAGAACCTAGACTTACAAATTATGTGAAAAAAAAATTAAAAAATAAGTTCCACCCTGACACAGAAAAGGAAGTTGAAACTCAACTTGGAAGAAGTTCGATTAAAAGAGCAAATAAGGCTATTGTTAAATACCCTCAAAACTTCCTTTAATGGCATTTTGACCAGAACTTCAGTTATATATTTTGTTTTATGTTCTGCAAGATAAAGTACAAGCCTACAAGGCCTCCTCAAATGGTCCGACTGGCTGATTAATTCTGACGATAAGAAGTAGCAAGTATTAGCGAATGTGATACAGTGTAAATTAGATTTCATCATCTCGTCATTATTTACAATATTATCTCTAATATTTTTATTTTCATTTTAGTGAGGTTAACCTTCCAAAGGTTCAATTTTTTTGTGTACAAATAAGTAACTTGAGGTCTATGATTTTGAGATTTCAATGTGGACTATGTCACCATTAATAAAGTCTTCTTACAAACGTTAACGGCAAAAATATTATCAAAAGATAATTTTTCTAGAATGAATAATGACATCATCATTCAGGTGATAATCCTATAAAGTGGTAAAATGAATTGAGAAAGAAGTGTTTTTTAAGAGAAGAGTACATAAACCATCATGATTAATCAAAAAATAGTATAAAAAAGTAAAAAAAAAAGTAAATTATCAAATTATTAAGGAGTATTTATTAAAAAGGTGAATTACTGTTACGCAATTTTTCAGCCATACGATTTGTTAACTAAGCGTGGGTGGCAAAAAATGTTTTAAAACAATTTTGGACATGTTTTAAACATATTTTAAAACATTAAGTACTTTAATAGCCATTACTACGTAATACATAATTTAAGCATTTTATTATATAATATATATATTAATTTTCAATAAAATTTATCATTTTCAAACAGTCTTTGCTAATATTTTCTAATTTTTTAGATACTTTATTATATTTTCAATAAAATTATTTAATTTTCGTAATTTTAATAAAATTTATTAGTTTTCATCACCTTCACACCCATCAACTTCACACCCATCAACTTCTGTAACCTTTTAAATATAATTACGCAATTTAGATCTGCAGCTTCAACTTGACACGTAGACAATAATGCACCAATCAAAAGTGATTTACAATAGATGATGACTATGGATGTTACGTGATCTAAAACAAGATGTTTTAAAATAATTTAAATCAGTTTTTTATTGTTTTAAAACTTTTTTTTTAAAAAACATTGATCGGCAAAGGACTATATAATTCTAACTAGTGTTGCATAAGTTTTAAATAACACATTCTTTTTTTATACTGTACATTTAATTGTCAATCATTAAATTGTCGATAATTTCAAATTGAAATTTTATAACCATCACTGAAAATTTTTAAAATTTTAATATTATATACACACTTTTTTTTATTTTTAAGAATAATCAATGTTAGTACTTTCAAGTTCTTTTGATATTCTATTAGATTTCTTATTATTTTTATAATAATTTATAAAAAAGAAGTAAATCTTTCCAACAATCCCATTAAGTAATATAATAAAACTTGAAATAAGTGAAAGTGTAGGAATAATGGAATAAACAATTACATTATTTTGATAATAAATCTAAATAAAATATTATAAAGTGTTAAATTATACCTGATTTTTTTTTAAAAAAAATAAAATTGATATTATAATATTATATAAATCATTATACCTGAATAATACATTGTAAAGTATCTTCCAAGAAAATATTAATAAAACTAACCCAAAATATTAATTTTGATATTTTATCTGATAACGGAGGTGCAGAAAAAGCATTTAATCCAGCAATTTTAGATGAAAGAATATGAAGAGCTTCAACATCTGTACTTGATAATAATGTAAATATTGATACAATCAAATTATTTTCTTTGCTCCATGCATTAAAATCTTTATTATAAATAATTTCTTGAATTAATGAATAAATTGCCATTGTCATGTTGAATAATATAGGAATGATAACCGAAAGTAAACTAAAAATTAAATAAATTAATGAAACAATTATTAGAAAATTATAAATCATCTATAAAAAATAATTTTTATTTTACCTGAAAATGAATAAATTAGGTACATCATTTGCATTTTTAGCAACAAACATAGTATCTAAGACTAGATCATTTATAATAAGTATAATTTTTATGATTGTGAAATTTTTTCCCTAATTAAATATTGATAAAAACATTAATTAAAATATAGGATTAAAAGTATTAAAATTTATACACTGTAAACAAAATATAAATTACCTTAGGATATTTTTTACGTGCAATAAATACTAAAAGTAATAAAAATAAAATTGCCACTGATATAATAATCAAGGTAATTGAATATTTCTCCCAAAAATCAGCTGTTAAATGATGTAGCATAAATGATTAAATGTAACTACAAAAAAAAATCATTTTTTTAAATAAAAACAAAAAATGCTTACGTATGGTTTGAACTCCATAAGTTTCATCAAAATATTTTGTAATGTCTCCACTTGATATAAGATTATATTTCTTTTGCTGAATTAACTCATTTAAATCATTCAATACAGAATCCGTATTTCTTCCAGTACCATCATTTGTAGCAGGTGGCATAATGGTAACAGAAATTAATACTGACTTTGTAATTTTGTTTTGAATTTTTTGAATTTTTTTGCTTATTTTCAATCTTTCTGAATCAATTGGAATCGCTTGAACCAATTCATCTTTAAGTTGTTGAAATAAAGGACTATCTTTAGAATTAATTTCGTTATATAAATTAATATTTTCATTGCCAAAATTTAAGCGAGCAATAATTGTAACTTGATCTAAAAAAAAAATTGTTATTAATTATTGATATTATTAATATTAGAAATCAAAAAAAAAAAATGTATTTCATCTAATTACCTGCTGATTTTTCTGGAGCTTCCAATGCTATATATAAAAATAAGGGATGATTAAAAAAAATTTACTTATTTACTTTAAAAATAAAGAATATAAACTTACTTGTATTAAAAGTCCAAATCCTTTCCGAAATACCTAATAATGGTTCATCATCGAATTGAGTTTTAGCAAAGTTATTTTCAACTTTAACCCCATATTTAACATTTAATTGATGTAATGTACTAACAAATATTTTTACGGATATAGTTGTATCATTAATTAATTGACAAAGATCAGACTGTCCAGGAATTTTCTGTCTTAAAATAACACTATTATCATTTAAATACTGATATATAATTATATTTTCACTGGATGGTATAATCGGTCTGTTGTAATTTATAATAAAGTCAAATGGTTTCCTAATTTGATTCATTTGATTTAAAATTTGAACATTTCCATCTATTTTTGGATAGGTTCCACTAATGACGGGATTTTGATATGAATAACGGGGATCTAATAAAAAATTTCTTTTAATTAACCTTAACAAACTAAATTATTTAGTATAATAATAAGTACCTGTAATTTCAATAGAATTCAATGGGTAAAAATTTATATTCCATGTTTGAATATTATCATAATTAAAAAACCAGAGTAATGATTGTTTTTGCATTATAAATGTACTTAACCCATTTTTGTTAAAATTATATGTTAAATTTAACGTTTGTTTAATATTAATGTTGTCATCATAAATGATAATTGATTTATTATTAAGATTTAATCTACTAAATCCTAGATAACCGCCATAGAATAATGGTATAATTTCTGTAGCAGAATAATCAAGAACGTTTGCATTTCTTACATCATAATAGTTAGTATCAACAAATGATACTGCCCCATTTGATAAGAAATGAATTCGAAAATAATTATAATTTTGTGAATTTATAACATCTGGTTTAGAACCGTCAATATCCGTAAAAAAAAATGTGTATCCAGACCCATCAAATGAATTTTTACAATCTATATATAAATATAAGAAGAATATAGTTATTGATATACGTGTAAATAAAGAGTTAAATTTAAATAATTTAATATTACCTCCAGGAAGGTTTAAAATTTTTCCAGAAATCGATGAGTAAAGTAAATATTGTTTATATGAAGCTAAATTATTATTATCCTTAAAATACATAACATAAACTTCGTGAATTGTATTATTATTCGGACCAGCCGTTTGCGTAAAAATTATGTTAGCATAGCCTCCTTCAATCAGAGAAAAAGTATTTTGTCTAACAATAAAAAAGAAAAATTAATTTATAGTCTTGAATAAAATTAATTTAGTTAACAAATTAAAAAAAAAAACCTCTTACAAATATATAATAGTATTATCTTTAAATACGTTATATGTTACATTCTCTTCTTTTAAATCATTAGGATATCTTATAAAGATAATTAACAATCATGAAATTATTATTTAAATAATAATAATAAGTATTAAAAATTGGTAATATAAAAAACGTACTGAACGATAAATCTTCTCCATATTAGTGTTGTAGCATTGTGTAATTCTGATATGAAAAATTCTTGCTTGAAATCAAGATCAGTGGCCACTTGATATTTATTTTTTATGTCATATACACTAAATTAACATCAACGTTAATTACTTAAAAGATTTATAAACGCATATACATCTAAAAAAAAAAAGAAAAAATCTTAAAAAACTCGTACCCATGTATTATTCCATCCCATGAAATAATTATCTGTTTATGAGGCGATCCATTTTGACTGGATTCTATAAGAACATATCTCTCTATTAATGCTTTTGGTGTTAAAGTCGTAGCACATAAAAGTGGATTTATAGAGTTACATTGAGGAATAAAATCAGGAAGCGAGTCATAGTTAATCTCTACAGGAAGAATTTTTCTATTAACAAAGATAATACGTAAATGAATTTTTGCGTCTAAAAATTTTGTTTGATTATTTCCTTGAGTAAAAAGTAATATGATTGTTCCATCCTTATATGTATCTGAGCCTCCAAAACGAAAACCAGGTAAACTTTCAGTATATTCTATAGGTTCTTGTGCAAAGGTAACAATTATTGATAGCGTGAAAATCGTAATAAGAAAAAATAATGTTCTACTAAAAATAACCATGATACTTTTTTTCAAAAAAAGGAATGTAAAAGAAATAAATAAGTAAACCAACCTAATTATATATAATTTAACATTGCACAATTTTTATACTTTCAGTAAACAAGATTAGTGAACTAATTTTAATATTGTTTTACTATAATACTAACTAAATTTGACTACAATAAGGTTAAAGTAAAACGTTTGCGGAGATAGACCCTTGTGTAAATTCCTCCAATCATTTGCCTTCTACAAAAGCTTACTTCTATAATTATTGTAAATCATTACCCTATTAATCCAAGGAAAAACAAGGATAATATTATTAATGTAATTAATGTAAGTTATGTAACCATCTAAAAATATCCGTCTAAAATGATATCCCGAATAATAAAATGTTGCACGTGACGGTCCTGACATGCCTTAAACAAGAGGACAAAGCTTCGGTTACCATAATTGTAAAATGGTCAGTAGCTAAAAGAGATCGAATATACAGTTTTAAATTCGACGCAACTAATTATACCTGTATATTATCGTTTGGCATTTGATTATAACATTATAACATTTAACTGAAAAGTCAATTTATAGACCAAGCCTATATAAGTTTAGAATCTTATTGGTTACCGTAAATTTAAAATGTTCTCTTTTCAGATTTATTATTTTTTTTCTTATGATGCTACTACTAATAAATAAACATCAAAAATTGCAATATTAATATTATCCGAACGCTACATAATTTAGCACCACTTTAGCCGTTAGGTAACCGTATTAATTATTATGACGGTATCATATTAATATTAACTATAATTTATTGGGCAGGTGAGACATTTATATCACCTGAGATACTTTCGCTTCTCAGTGATACAACATATCCTCCTTCTCAATAACTATAATAATATATTTTTTATATAAATATGATAAATATTACGAGTTTATTTGTTAAATTTTTATTTTAGAATATTTGTATGCCGCTACAATAGTTTCTTATAAATATATGGTACAACAGAGCTTTTTATCGTGTTAATTCAACACGATTTAATAGTTTATAAGAAATAAGAATTACTATTTTGTATTTAACCATTAGCTTATGATTGGTAGTAGAATTGATGGATTCTATAATCTATATATATATATAATCGTTTAATTATACCTTTCTACTTGAAATAATGAATTTATCACGTGATATTAAATATCTTTACCGGTTTTAAGTATTACGGCAGAAAAATTCCGGATAAACTTGATTTTTTGTGTAACCTAACGAACCTTTATATGTTGAAAAGTTTTTTCTTTGTTTCTTAATTCATTTTAACTTCCTTTTCATATTTTCTAGTGTTATTATGTATGAAAAAACTAATCTTTCGTTTAATTTAACACAGGAATCACCATTTCCGATCGGTTTAATTAGTAATTCACCATGGGAATTTTGTTCTTTTGAACCCCTCATTTATATTTATTTTAATATATCATTTGTTATAATTGCTTATCCATTATATAGAATTATAGCAGGATTTTTTAATTGGGAGGTAAATAATAAAACACCAGCAAAACATTTTAGTGATATATTGGCACTTGTTAGATATGATTTTATTGTATTTGTTCTTGGTGGTTATGCAGCAACATTCAAGTATGTATAATTTAATAAAATATTTTTTTTTTTTTAAAAAAAGAAAAAAATTTTTTATATTTTTAATTAAATTTCATATAGTTGGATTACGATATTATCATTTTATATTTCAATATTTGCATATGGATTATTGGCAGAAATTCCGTTCACAAAAACATCATTACCACGATGTCGTTATTGGCCAATAGGAATGTGGAGATTATTTATAACAGCGTTTTTTGCTGTTTTAGCAATGGCCGGATTTCATATTTATCTTGCCATATGTCTAATGGAAGAAAATAAATATAAAGAAAGAGATAATATATTCATAGCTTGGTATTTAGGATGTTTATCGATACCTCTCATATTAATGATATTGGCTTATATTGTTAAACAAGAACAAAATACGCGAATTTTAACAAGATGTTATTTAAAAGTAATAAGAATTTTTACAAGAAAACATAATTATCAACCATTACCAACAAATGAAAATGAACCAACTGAGAATCAACAACAACAGACTGAAGAAGAAGAAGTACCTGTTATTAATCCTGAACCCGAACCTTATTGTGAATTTGCTAGTATTCATCCACATCATTGGCAAATATTTTATACTTTGGCTTTTTTTACTAGATTTAATCATCCTGTTTCTCAAGTCGCTGGTGGTATAACTTTAGCAATTTATACTCAAGGAATTGGAGCGTAAGTAAAAAAAAATATATTTATATATATTTTTTGAAAAAATACTTATTTATTTTTATCTATTTCTAGATATGGACCTGATAATTATCTAAAGGAAACTATCCCAGCAGAGTCTTGAAAATAATTTTGTTAGCCTTGAGTTTGTCAGAGTTCGTCAGATGTGCTGAAATTATCAATATTTTTCAAATGCTCTTAGGAATATGAGATATAATACTTTCACCTCAACTGGAGTGCTTTCTCGAGAGTCTTAACATTATATTATTTAAGTGGCGAATGTACCAAGATGGTTTAGTAAATTAAAAGTTTCTACTATACAATAAGGTTTTTCGAACATTCTTCTTGTTTTTACTTTTTTATGGAATATTGCCCAGCCTTCGTTCATATCAAAATGTAAAAAGTTATATACTTTTTAACCAACGAAATTACCTTTACGTGTTATATTTGCTAATAGAACTTGTTTGTCCAATCAAAATTAATTAAGTTCTTCTGAGTGCGTGACAGGGTGAATAATGTTGTATTATTTTTTAAAATAAAGATGGTTAAAAAATGATGTAACAAGAAATTAATAAATATTAAAAATTAAAAGATATTTATAAATACTTTCTATATTTTTTATATTTTTGTTGTCCTTTAATAGTAATGAAAATGAAATAAAGAAAACTTTTTAATCCATATTTCTAAATTTATAGTTTTGATAAGATAATGCATGCAATAGCTACTGCAAATATATCGCTTATTAATTAATTTTATATTGAATAAATAATATAATATAACTTTTTTTAATAAATGATGAAAATTTCGGACATACAACCTCAAAAAAAATCTACTACATATAGGTGTTATTTTTATAATTATAAATAATGATAACTAAAACTCTTTAATAAAATTAATGTAATATTTTTTTTCAAATCGTTAGTAAAAATTATAAATAGGAATGCTGCGAATAAAATCATGTTTAATAAAGGGTAAAGCATCAAACATTCAAACTCTTAAAAATCAACCTCTTAAAGAAAAGCGTTGAAATGCAACTTCAAACGGCAAATGATAGGTTTGACTTGTTACTCAGAATCGTTGAAGATTATTCAGAATCGTAGGTTTGGAATTTGTACTAAAAATTTTTATAATCTTTTTTTTTTATAAACTTTGTCTTATTTTCGTTTTAAAAAATTATATAATAATGAAATTTACAATAACTTCAAGTCCACAGCTACAATTAATTTTAATTCTTGTAATTGGTGTAATCTACTAATACAAAAATAACGAATGAGACCATGAAACCAATTAAAACATTAATATAACTTGAGAATTCTTCTTGTGTATAATCATTTGATACTTGTGCCGAAACAAAAGGACGCAAGAAAGATATAAAGATAATAAAGAAGTAAAACATATTTAATAATATATTATTATGATAGCGAAAAAAAAAGGTGGTGAAGGAACAAGTAAATTTTTTTTTTTTTTAAAAAAAAAAAAAAAAAAATCATTATTAAGTACTGTACATGTAACATAATACGAAACTTTTTTTGGTTTTGGCTTTTTATTCTTACTTTTTTGGAAATCTCTATAACACTGTTGTAGCACCAAGACCATGTTTCAAACTTGACAAGTTAATTTCTTCGAATGCCCTTAACCAGGTCATTGTTTAACAACAGCACTTTAATAAGCTTATGTGAAATAATAACAAAAATCAAAATCCGGTTTTGCTGACCAGTTTAACAATTACATAAAACGGAATATCTATGACCTACTTAACGTAACAATCGGAATATATCACATGACTATTAATTTCAAACGTTGGTTACAATTTACAACTGAATTTGTAAGAAAATATGGACTTTTTTGTAAATCTGTCCAAAATTTCGTAGATCAAAATTGATATATGTAAAATTATATCAACTCCAGTAAAAATTATGTGGAGAATACAAAAATAACGAACGAACCTGAAAATTCTTGATGATAATCATTTGACACTTGTGCTTAAACAAAATGACACAGGAAAGAAGAAATAGAACATCTAATATTTAAAAATGAAATTTATCATATAAAAAAAAATATATTTTGTTACGTGAAAATCTAAACCAAAAAATGTAAAAAATGTGCAACATATTTACTACTCATTTTTGAAAAGTTTCTATAGTACTGTTTTAGCCACATGTTCCAAACCTGAACAGGTTAATTTGGTACTTATCACATTTTTGGAAAATTTCTATAGCGCTATTAGCGCTATTGTAGAACAAAATCCGACGCCTCTGTCCAAGGGACATTGTCTACAACTGCACTTTAATAAGAAATTATAATGAAAATAATGAATTCAAAAATTAAAAACCGCCACTTTCATTAGCAACTAAATTAACAAATCAATATTAAAAATTCCTTATGTACTGTTAATTTTTTTTTTTATTTTTCAACGTGAACCAATTTACATACTAATAAATTTAATCAAAAATTCTGATATGGTACAGATATAACGTTTCCAAACACGTGACATTTAACCAATCATATACGTCAAATATACGAATCAGCCAATTAAATTCCTTACAACAATCCTATAACGAATTTGAGATGAAACCGGAGGGTTCGTTGACTGTATTCGACATAATGTTAAAAAGGTGTAGAATAATAATCCCCTGTGATTACCTTCATACTAATTTTTTAAAATTACGAGCCATAACAAAAACGAATGATATCATAAAACGTTGCTTTGTTCCTTTCACCTCTTTCTTTTTGTTATCATATACTTTTTTTCATATTTAATCAATATAATGATTAAATCATTTTTGCAAAATTGTCACCTACTGGCTACTGCTTTTAATTCTAAGATTGCGTTCCAATTTTATTAAAAACGGTAAAAGTAAAAATCATCATATAAAAAGACATCTATCTATCTACGACTAGTTAAAATTTATTCTATCCTACTTTTCTAAATTCTACACTTTTGTATACTCATCAATCTCATCTATTATTTCTCTTTCGGAATTATTTTCTTCTTCTTTCTTCTCTTTATTGTCATTTACTCCTTCTTTTTCTTCTTCTCCTTTTAAAATATTTTTATACATTAATACAATCCAAGTGGTAACTAACAAAGCACTTAAATTTAGAAATAATTTGTTAAAAATTCCAGGAGTTTGTAAAAGAAAACAATTAATTAAAGAGGGTAAATAGAGCGTATTGATGCTTATAAAATCCGCAATTATATCAATATAAACATGATATTTAAACGTTATCTTAACATGATCATCTTGAAATTTCTTAATATAATTTTCTAAATTCTTTTTATAAATTGATAATAATATTATCGCAGTGTGAAAAATAAATGTAAGAGAAATGGTAATAATTAAAGCTATAATAAAACTTTGTGTGACATTTTCTTTCAAATCGCCAAGTAAAAAACCAAGTATAATTGTAAATAAGATTAATGCTGAATAATTTAGAAAGTATAATGTACGAATAAAAATTTTAATAATTTTAGGAGATTCAGGTTTATCATTATTATTTACCAATGCTTTATCTGTTGTAGTAAAGTTCGAAGGAAATATTTTCATTGCTATCTCTGATGTAACTTTAGATGGTTTAGCAGGTACGATATTACTGAGAAGTTGACGAAATGGCACATTATTTTCAAGAGCTCTTATTCTTCCTTCAAGTGTTTTATATTGTTTTTCAAGAATGAAAAATTTAGTTTCATGAGTTTGAATTTTATCTTCATGAGTTTGAAATTTATTTTCAAGTTGAGTAATTTTTTCAACTTTTTCTTTAAGTGGTTGAATTTCTGATTCAAAAGGTTGAATTCTTTTATCAAAATTTAAGTTAAAATATTCTTCAAAATTTTTGTTAAAATAATTTTCATAATCTTTCTTTATACTTTTGTTTTCTTCAGTACTCATATAATAAATAAAATTTAAAATAACTTGAAGTCCAAGAGAACCAGTTACAATATGTTGTAATATTTTAATAAAATTAGAAATTTCAACTGAAGAAATTGTGAAAGCTATTTCTTGTTGTAATCCAATATTAATTAAAAAAACAAATGACCTCGCTAAACATGCCAACGTCTTTGAACCATCATCATCATATTCGTAATCTGCCAATACAAAAATAACGAATGGGACCATAAAACCAATTAAAACGTCAATATAACCTGAGAATTGTTCTTGAGCATAATCATTTGATACTTGTGCTGTAACTGAAGGACATAATAAAGATATAAAGATTATAAAGAAATAGAACATCTTTTGAGAAAGAAATTTGTTGTATATGATAAAGAATCAAAAATATTTTATTTTTTTTTTATTTTTTCTTTAAAAAAAAAAAAAAATTGTTATTATTCACACTTTTTTAATCATTAAATGAATATCACATTAGGTAAGATGTTTGTTATTTTTAAAAATAAAGAATGAAAAAAAATTTATTATTATTATGCAGGGATTGTTTCCTAATAGTAATCGACAAATAGAGATGGGTAAATTTCTGCAGTACTGTCCTAATAAGTTTAATATGGTGATACAACCTTAAAAAATTGTCATTTTCGTCCATTCCCATCCTCTCGGGATACCGAAAATAACGAATTCAATAATGAGACCATAAGTCGTCAATACATAAATCATCAGATGCTTTGTGCCGAAACAAGAAAGATGCAAAAATAGAATGGTCGCACCTATTCTTTTATTTTGGGTTAATTTCCAATAAAAAAAGATTCTTATTTTTAATAAAAAAAAAAAAAAAATTATATTGTATAAAAATTTGTCGAATAAAATTCTAATATACAGAGGGAGTAACTGCGGTTTTAATATTCATATCCGCCAATCTGCAGAATGCATATCAAATAAAAACCCATCTAGCAGCGCCAAAAGAAATTTGTATATATTATTGTATAGGGGAAAAGCAATATCTATTATTATAAAGTAGATTAATATATGATTGGCTAATTAAATTTGCCACCGTATTTTAGAATTTTCGTTATACTATATGGAATGTAATTTAGGGATGGAAATTGGTTCGCCGGTTCTAATTTGGTTCCACATCGGTCCAATTCGGCTCTAATAAATAAAAAATATGTGCTACGTGCGTCAAATTCAAATTTAACGACACAAGTAGAGCATGTGACGATGATCAATCAGAAAAATTTTGATTGGTCTTCAAATGATAGTTGGTATGTGATCGTCAAAATCTTGACAGATGACTCGGTTTGGTTTCGGCTCAGAACGGTTTTTATGGTTAAAAGTAATTTTAAGCCCAAGAGATCCAAAATCTTTTAAATTTAAAGATCGGTTCCAGAATCGACTCGAGTTGACTCATTTTGAACCGATTCCATCCCTAGTTATGCAGCGCGAAGATTTCCGTTTTCCTAGCTTTGTTTTGAAAATAAAATCACATTTTTTATTAAATATAATATATTTGAAGTATAAGGACGAACCATCAAGTTTTGAAAAAGAATATAATTTATAGTATCATTAAATTTTTAAAATGATTTATTCAGTCTATTTTACTAAAAAGACTGACAATAAAATTTTATAAAATAAAAAAGGATAACAATTCTTTAATATATTTAGTCATCAATAGTTGGATGGCCAACCGATTTTTTAAATATGTAAAAATAATTATAATGAATAACCCTATAAAAAATTTTTTAGAAAATTGATCATATGTCTGAGTTTTTGGAATAAAAACTAGAAAAATGATCATTTATCGGAATTTTTTTTTTTTCAGAAAATTTTTCATAGGGTTAAAAGCTACAGTAATTACGAACTTTGGTCGTGATAGGTTTATTCCTAAATAGTTGATCTAAATGTACATACAGTAAATCTGTACAAATTTCAGGATTATATATCAATATACTTGCAAA
Organism: Rhizophagus sp. LPA8_4_AMF; assembly: GCA_021464525.1. Classification (NCBI taxonomy): domain Eukaryota; kingdom Fungi; phylum Glomeromycota; class Glomeromycetes; order Glomerales; family Glomeraceae; genus Rhizophagus; species Rhizophagus sp. LPA8_4_AMF. Next base: position 28,911 of record JADRCO010000557.1, read on the forward strand.
ATTGTCGCTTAAACGTAAAAGTCAAGTAAAAAATTACAAAAAAGAAAATCAACTCTCTATCTATCTACGACTAGTTAAAAACTATCCAAACAAAACGAACCTAGTCATCATTTTTTGTAAGTACTTTCTGTAAAGGAATCTATAAAGCGAATTTACAAATAACGTTATGTGTAATTTTTATTGGACACATACTAAAATAATACAATTAAACATGTTCTCTTATGCAATTTTACAAAAGGAAAAGTTGCGATCTTGTTAAGAACATATTAAATATCAATTATGTGAGTATGTGACATCATTACGCAAATTAAATGCTATAAATTATTTATGTTTATAATACTTACTTTTTCACGACACGTGCTTACCAAATCCTTCAGCGATATTTTCTCCGACACCAATGTAGTTATAACCTTCAGCTTTAACACGACCTCCTACTAAGAAACCACGAGAATCCTTGTGGGTAGATTTATTAATTTTAACCATGTAATCAGTATGCTTTTGAGCTGCCGACATCAATTTATAAGAAGCCTGGAAAGTGATGAAACTCCAATCTTTTTACGTTCATCGTTAACCAATTTAAGCATAAGTTTTGGGTTAAAGGCGGTAACCAACGTAATTTGATCGCTAACATCTTTTAGAGTTTGTAATTTATTCTGATATTAAAAAAAGATAGCTTTCAATCCAAAGCTCAGATTTAGACTGTTGAATCTTGTAAAAATTTTCGTAGCTTTTATATATTATGACATGCACATATCAGCCCAAATTTTGTCGAAAATTTTCGTAGCTTATTATAAATCGATGGCATGAATATATCAGCCAACTCATTGTAACCAATTTGGATACGAAAAATTCATTAAAACATTCATACGAAAGTTTAATCTATGTAAAGAGCAAAAAAAGTTCGAATTTTATTTTAAAATTTAAACATGTTTAAATTTGTTTGTTAAATGATTAATTAAATAAAGAATATTAATTGTATTGTTTTAGATTGCTAATAGAGGGAAGATAGACACCGAAATATGTATAAAAATGGTACGCATTTTTTCAGGCCAGAATAATAATTACTTTCCACCTGGAATTATCTAACAAAGTTGACTGGTTGTATGGTTCCTACCTGCATTAATCTGAAGACAATTTGTTTTCTGAATTAAGGTAAAATCAGTGAGAAATGAATATTTTTATATTTCTATATTTAATCCACTTAATTTTGGACTGCCAGAAGTTTCTCGTTTATCAACCAATTTTAAATAAAATATATGAGAATTTAAGAGTACATAATATTTATTAATGGTAAAATAAGAATTGATGTCACTAATCTTTTTTTAATTAAAATTTTCATACTGTAGTTTTAAGATTCAAATGTGTTATCTCTTATAGTTCCATGTCGAATTCAATATGAAAATTTTATAGATAACAAAAAAGTTTGTCTATATGATACCCTAGCGTAAATACTATATTAGAAACTTTTGGAAATTAATAATTTGTTTACTTTTCTTCTATCTTTACTTGATTACATTCTGGACCAATAGCCGAATACTAGGGGTAACGCGACAGATGGGTTAGAAATTAATCTCGAATCCTTTCAGAGACGGTTGGACCCTATCTTCATCCATATGTCAAATAGGATAAATGAAAATTTACATGTAAATACAATCAATATTATCATTATAGTAAAGCCGTCTGGCGAGAATTAAAAATTAAATAACTTATTATGAGCCGTTGAAAGTACCTTTGATATTTATAACAATAGATTATCGGTTCCTTCTAAAATATTCTCAAAGATAGAAATTTTTTTCATTCTCTAATTGAGAAAAAATAAATATTCTTAGTAAATAATATAAACCGCAAAAAAAAAAACGAGACGGGCTTTATTTAATAAATCCTACAATACATATATGAGCTTCCTAATAAAAATACATTGTAACCATTAGACTAAATATATGATGGTTATAAAATTTTTTTAGTTTTTTTGAATTATATCTGATAATTTTTCTTTTTTTTTTCTTTTTTTTTTTTTTGAGGTAAATTTAAACAAATTTACCAAA